>DWRC01000078.1:0-11460 GCA_018250675.1 Astraptes naxos | reverse complement strand
AACAACGTTTGCCGGGTCAGCTAGTAGCTTATAATTTCATGTGGGTCCCATCATACTGGGGCAAACTGAGGCTGCTCATAATATGTGGCGAGCAATATGTTTAGTATAGGTAAACGTAACCTTATTTTGTACATCTACGGAAGCCTTCTTTGAAGCTGACAAGAAACAGCAGCCCACTTGTACAACAAGTAAATAAAATTGAATTGGGCACCAGTCTCCGTATTTTCCGTAATTTTATTTTCATACTGGTAAATTGTAATTCTATAAAAAGCTCCTGCCGTGCCGTCTCGGCAGTCGGTGCAGGCTATTACGACGAACAATTGGATTGACTAACTTGCTTATAATCATTGACCACAATTGGTCACCCATATAAGGATCGACCTCGCTCGGTGTTGCTTTGCTTGACCTTATTTGCAATCCACCAAACGACAAAATTATTACGAGCTTCAAGATAATCAACTAGGTGGGTAGGTATATGCAAAACAGGAAAGTTTATCTGACAATATTCGTTGAACACAATTAACATTGCCCTGACAAAGTATTTCCTATAAATCCTATTAGATTCAGTTACACAGCGTTAACGTACCTGACCGTGGAATGGTTACACAAGCTTGTGTGCTTTATTATTTACAAATTGATGAAGCATGAATATCAGAATTCTTTCTTTTGCTCTTATATATGCCGTGATAAGCAATGTCGCAAGCGACATTACATAGATTCGTCGGAAAGATTTGAATTTTAGTAGGTACCTACCGCATCAAATCACACTTATAATGAACCCCATCTTTACTTTCATTCAATCAATACCATCCTCGCAGAGAAACAATACAAAATGTAGTAGTACAGAGTAGAGTTGTATTCGAAATAGTTGAAATTATCCCTTTTCTCTGTAATATGTTTTGTTATATCAATAATTTTAAAATTAATTCCAACTTACTTTCAATATGAGATCGGAGTGCATTTGGTTCGGAAGGTGGCATTTCGTCTCTTCTGAACTCTCTGAGGCCAAAATCAGCCAGTTTGACCACCCAGCGCGCATCCACTAAACAATTGGATGGTCGCAATGCACCGTGGTATTGTAGTGGCGACTCGTGGATAAAAATCATTCCCTATTAACAAGAAACACATAAATAAGTCGACTAAAAAAAAAATTACTTCTACAGTTATTTATTGTAAGATAAATGAGAAATACAATGCCCCAAGGACTTCACTTATCATCATTATATAGGTACCTATACACATACATAGGTATCTACTTTGCTACTACAGTTTCGACGGTGATAACAAGCGTACTTTAAATGGATATAATTTTAAAACTAGTAATTATTATTTTATCAGGAAAATATTATACAAAAATGTACGGCTAAGTTTGCCGAGCTGTTCCCTGGTGTTTTCAAAAATACTAAAGTTTTAACAACTTACAATAAAATATGCGGTCATATTGCTACAACTTCCAAATTCTTCGAACCGTTCCAAATATACAACAAATAAACATAAAGGAGGCACTAACATCCGTTTATATAGTGTATGGAGCCTACCTAGTGAAAAGGAAAATATAAGAAGGATCATAAAAATCGCTTTTTCCACTTTGTGACTACATAAAATTTTGTTACCTATACATATAAAAAAGTATAGCTATGTGTTCAAAAATATCCTTACTTACATTGTTACTTATAATGTTCGTGGTGATATCTTTACTTACCCTAATAATATCTCCTACGAGAGATGCAATAAACATATTGTCCAGTTTGATGACTTCATTTTCTAAAATATCCTGAAATCAAAACGTTTTCATCAAATAAATCTATAGAAAGTACAACACTGCAAAAGAACTTATTAACGAAATCTATCTTTTCTTTAAGCAAAGTAAAGCCAATAGCCGTCTTACATTTTACGATAGGCCGTACTCGTATGTTTAAGTGCAGTCATTTGTACCTTATCGTAATTGAACGACCTTAGGACTAAAACATACAGATGATGTGATGTCGTACATTGTAATAACGTAATCTACAGCGTGTATTGTAAAAATCAAGACACGACAGAGCAACGTGGTACGATGGCCGGCACGACACGGGTTCGTGAAATCAATCATGCTTTATTTATCTTAAAGCGATTTCCATCGTTCACGATGGTAAGAAGTGGAAGGACAGAATGTTTACCAGTCATAAATTTTCACGAAACGACACCGTTTCGCGTCACGCATGTCGCAAGAAGTCACGTCTTGACGTCGTATCGTATTAATATTCGTGTTTGACCGCAAAGTTTTTCAATATATTATGTTCTTACAAAAGAAATACATTTTATTCTTAAGAACGTGGAAATAATAAATAAATGTTACCTTAAGACTACCTCGCGTGCAGTATTCGGAGAGCGCGCATACATTCGGCGGCTCGATGCACGCTCCCACGAAACCATTCACGTTGTCATGTTGAAGATCGCGCATCTGCATCATCGAGAATACATACTTTACTTTACAAAGTTTACCCATCATGACTGATAAATAAATAATAGTTAAAAAAATTAAAAATACGCTTTTGCGATAAAAATAAGTAAAAAGTGGAAAAGATATTGTAAAAAATGCGTGGGGTGCTTGGTGGGGTTTTCATATATCTACCTATGTACTTATTTGACAACATGCACCCCACGGTCTTTTTACAAAAAAAAATTTCACTTTTTAGTTAGTTTTATCACAGAAGCGTGTCTTTTAGATCTTTTTAAGTATTATTTATTTTTCATATAATGCATTGTTCTCGGTCCTTGTTAAGTATGGAACTTTCTAATTAATCCGACTTTTCTAAGTGGGTCAAAATAACGGTCCAAGATTCTGTTAGGTACATATGTACAAACATACAAATATGTATACATACAACCGAATCTAATAAATGCGTGTTAAAAATTGCGAGCTATTAATAAATCATATTGTGATTTTTCATTGTAACTTACACAATAAAATCATGATCCAAATCCCTTATATTGTTACTTAAATTTTTAAGATTTTCACAGTATAAACGTATTTATACGATACATTTTTAAATTTAAAAGGTGACTTTTGTATACCAATATTTTTACAATAGTAGCAAAGATAAACCCAAAATTCATGAGGCCATTAAACTAGACCAAGTCTGCAAATTTTATGAATATAGGTAAGTTTTTGTACCAAGCTAATGTTGAACACAGTGTGAAGTATGGAAGTTTTGTTTGTTTAAGACAACGTACGCAAAAAATAATTATATTTACTAAATATTAATTTATATAGGTACCTAAAGCTTCTCCGCAACGGAAATTGAAGCAGCCGCGAGGTAAGATGTTACTCTTGCTCAAAGTTGTGACATTAAATCCACTTATCAGAGCTATTTACCATAATTATGAATTTATTTACAAGTACCTGTAATGGTAGGTACCGTAGCGTGTTGTAATAGTTATATAATTAAATTTACGAAAGCAATTATGTTGTCACATTTATTTTATCTTATTTCAAGTTGTTGACATAACAATTTAATTTTGTGTTAGGGATGTCTTAATATCTATTGAATTGTACTGTAACTTGTAGATAACATACTACATATTAAAAAGTTGTAAATTAAGCTCGTCGTCGTCTATTTATCGGCTGCTATAGATAAAATTTATATTTTATACCAGTTCAAAAAAGTATTCGATGAAACTTCATGATACAAACTTTACGCTGCAGCGAAACTTTAGCAGCAACAAAAATAACGCTGCGAACTTTCAGCGCTTGACGTAATGTATCCCGTAGGGGCTGAAGATTGCAAAATCAATAAATAATATAATCAATTTAATAATATAAATACTTATGTTGTTTAATTTAATAAATTGCCTATTTTTTGACACGTCTGCAACACTATCATATTCATTAATGATTGATGCATAGTAGCTATTTATAGAGAAATTAATAAAGACTTAATTATGTGGTAATGTGATTGTTGTATACATAAATTCAGAACCTAATAAAACAATGAAGTCAAATAATAACCATATGAAATAGGATAAGGTGTAATTCGCATTAGATAGTCACAAGTCAGGCTTACGGCTTGCTGTGGCGAATTGTGGCACTAATTTTCATTGCAGACGATCTCTTGGCTTATGGTAGATGATCAAGGCTAGGATATCAAATGGAGTGGAGTGGTCTGGAGGATAGCTTTATGAATGTATTTCCGTGAAAATATATAGGTGTTCCGTGAAAATAAATAAATATACCTCAACATAGAGGTAGTTTAGGCGAAAAAATTCTGTTTCTCGCTTCAGCGAACCTTTGATAAAGGTATTGTTGCTATAAGCTCCCCTTTCTGAACGAGCTTAGGGACGGATCTTGTGATATTTTTTCAACCTCCCATTAGGGGAAGTTTGTGGCCACTTGTGTAAAGATTTGTTCTTACGAGATCTTGATAGCGATTTATTTTGTTGCGGTACATCGGGTATACAAAGCTATTCTTATACGATGTAGAGTATTTTTTTTTAATAGAAGGAGAGTAACAGTAATAGTAGGTAGTTTTTTAAAAATAAAATAGATGTGATCAACGAGCAGTCAAGATCATCCTGGGGAGTACGTTGGAACGTCTTTGATTGCTATATCTCCCTCGCCACACAGGCAAAAATTAAAACCAGAAACAAGCAGAGCTTAACACAGTTGTAATTAGGCAGAAATAGGTGTGACAGTGCTATTTTCGGAATCGTAGTATTTTATAGACTTGATCACATTTGTTTCGTATATTATCGTGGCGTATAATAGGCAAATACTTGAGTTATGGTAGGTATATTGCTACTGCACAATGACTAACTTAGCTTGAGTACTTTAAGTTCATCATAGCAGCTTTGTTAACTATAAAACGGCTTAATATGCTTTTAAAGTAAAGAAAGTTTCATTTTAATAAAAATTCAGACCAGAATCAGTACTTACGATCTTCAGCTCTTTCTTGATTTCCCTGTTAATATCGATGTGATGCCTTCGCACCCGTTTGACGGCCAGGAGTCTGCCGCGGTAGAAGGCCACCTCGGTGAAGATGGCGGAGTACCGGAAGTCCAGGTCCGGGTTGGAGCTCAGCGACACCTGGCTGGAGCGCCCGCCGCCGGTGCTGCCCTTCTCCGCTCCGATCGCGTTAGACGAGTTCGCGTTCACTATCACACTACTATCTTGCTGGAAAAAATCAGCTCTGATCAATTTGCTTTGATAAAATTATAATTTGATACAAGGTTCTTTGTATTGTATAGTAAAGTCCAATTAAGTTAGTAGGAGAACCAAACGACTGTTGAAGTTTTAATGGACAATTTTTTTACACAACATTATTGATGTAAATGTGAAATTTATAGATAGTTAACAATTTAGGTGAGTAGTCGTAACATTTATTTATAAAATAAATTAATTTCAGTTGGATATATTGCTATAAATTCGTAACTTATTAGCTCCTCGCAAAATTAATTTAAATATACAGTAAGATATCTTAAAGCGAATATTTAAAAATACAAAAAATATAGAAATACTTAATGCAAGCGATGGTGGTATAAATTACTCTATAATATTCCTTATTCCACGACGTACATACGCTGAAAATAGAACCCAATTTTCCGATATACATCATCTAGTTAATGGGGGATGGAGCGTACATTATATTAACCTAGTGAGAATATTTATAACTCATTAACCCGCACTGTAGGCAACACAACGGATAGTTAAGATTTATTTAAAATTTATTTTTGTTGCTTTTTAATTTATTGTATTTTTCAATGTACGACAAATTGAAAAAGAGATACAGAAAAGAACTCAAACGAAAAATAATTGTTTGGCGACGGTAGTCTGGTAGTCGCGCTCATAAATAAAATAGTGCAATATGGAAAGTAGGTACCTACGTAATTAATTAGTTATAATAGTTTGAAAAGGAGCTGTGTTTTCTACACCGAGTCAGTCAATCTGAATTCCTAGTGACTTATGTAAATACCTACCCAATGATAATAATCCTGTGTGATAATAACGCTTAACTTGCCGTCAAAGTGATGTCATGCTCATTATAAACCAATGCCACTAGCGGTCACTAAGCAAATTATTGTAGGTATTTTAACTTATAGGTACTTCTGACTCTTCATTGTTTTTTGTATTACGGTAATTAGGTATACTATATTTTTGGACTCCTTAAATTTTGTTTTCTTTTTACTGCTTAAGATTCTTAATGATATGTTTTTGGTGACATCAAGTATCTTAAAGAAAAACAATAGTCAATAGACATACTAACAATAGTCAATAGTCAATAGACGAGATTAATTAAAGACACATATTCTTAGACATCCTTGCAGCAAAGAAGATATCGTTAGATTTATTTTGTTACATACAAAGATAGGCGCAACAACATAAGTAGGTATTTCTTATACTTGGGTAATAAATATGCAATTCGCATGCAAACAACATGTATAAGTTCCGTTTACCTACTCAGTTTGTTGGCGCGTTGCTCGTCGTCGGGCAGGTGGAGGTCGCGGAAGTCTATCTTCCACAGCAGAGAGTCTAGCTCCTGTTCATATCGCCAACCCCGGTACAAGGCAAGAGCAGCTAATGCCAGCAACGCCAAAGTCCCGCCCGAAGCACCCAATGCCCATGCTCCCACGTGATCTGGTTGAATAATGCATCTTTTGTATACATCATAAGAGTAATGTTAGTAATTCTTGTGATCCCAGTGCAGAAACAGCATCAGCTTATCTTTTTTGTAGCATTACACTAAATAGTAAGCTGTGATGTGTTCTGTGTAGTTTGAAGTATGTGGTAGGTAGGTATTTAAGGGTATGATGTGTATAATAAACATCGCTGAGAATACAAGAAATAGTTACTAATTATTGTATTTGATGATATAGGTAATAGGCCCAGTGACGACTTGACATGAAGGATTGCATATCCATTTCATAATACAAATACAAAAAATGCAGCAGAAGATGTAACATGTATTGTATATCTTGACATTGAAATAAAATAATACGAAACATAACTATTTTGTATTATTTTTCGTGTACCTACAGAAGAAACTCAGCATTTCCTTATAATCTAATATTTTACAATATATAAACGTTCAGCTATTTAGAAATGTTCATTATCTTTGTCATTTCATCCAGTTTACATTAATACGAAGTCACTAACCTAAAAATACTAAGCTAAAAATATTTTCCTTGGCTATGAATTTGCAGAATTGCCTAAAGTTAATTAAAAACTGTTCCTGAAGTTTTCCTGTTAGGTAATTAATATAGCCATGTCCTGTGCGGCTGTGTGCAGTTGGGCAAATTCTTTATTATAGCTTTGATAGGTTTAAGTTGATCATGTTTATTATCCCATGGACATTTGCAAACTTTCCTAGATATAATTGACTTTTGTCTGAGCTAGGTTACAGTCACAGATGCGCTGCTACCCCAGAGGACTAAGTTGGAGTGCCTCGGAAAAGTATGTCTCCCTTACGACGAGAACACAAATTTAATATTATTAATAGGTACACACCGCTTAACATTGATGTTATTAGGCAAAAAGGTTTAGCGGTGGTGACCCCTAAGACAAAGCACAAAAGGTTCTACCACATCCAAGGCTATAACAACTGTACGTTTTTACAAATTTATTAATTATTTGTATAGATATAAGACTAGAGAAAAGATGAAATTAGAGACATTTTTCAAAGCTTTTACACCAATAAAGCTTTTAAAGGTTTCATTTATAATGGTTATGTCAATGGAAGAAATCTTATAGCCGCAGCATTTAACGTCCACAATAAGCGTTTCAATTCAATTTGCTCCAGCTTTAAGGGGATTCTTCAAAACAAGATGATATAAAGTGGTTTTGAGCGTGAGTCAAAGCACTAAATTGGAAAAAGGAACAAAGTGAATCCAGTCTTTATGTTTGTAAGGAAAACACTACGCGCTATCATCTTGGGCGTTCAAATAATAGAATCATGTTCTTGTCGCCATTTTTCCTTTTAATGTTTGCAGAAATAATTTATGGTTACTTATTATATATATAAAAGCTTTTGCCAAAGATATATTGACTTTAATGAAACCTGTGTAGGATTACGTAAAAAGAAAATAGTGTGATGTTTTAAAAATAGAATATATTTTCATATTTCTTGTTTTTACGTCGTTTATCTGTTTATGTACTTAATTACAATACCTATATTTAGCATAACGTCGCTTAAATTCTAAAACCGGGTAAGTCAAAAATGAAATCTTTTCGGGACCCCTAAAAACTGTCTTATTTGTAGCCAATTAATAGAGATTTTTTTAATAAAATGTAGAGAAGGAAAACTCCGCTATATCAAATTCACTACAAAATATTAAATGGGACAATTTTTTCCCTGTCTGTGTGCGGGGTTAGCGATAAGCCAAAAATAAGTTATAGCTTTATTTTATTAGCTTTAATTTCAATTCGAACACGCTGTCAGAGTGCCTATTTGATTTGCTTTAATATTATACGTAAATTCTATGGCAACTGCGGCGTCGATAACGTATAGGCATTGTAAATTCTCCGTAAGCGAGTAATAGCGATTTATTTTACTGCTTCCTCCTATTACAAATCCCATAAAGCAGACAAGGAGGCTGCCAGGAGGAGATACCGTAAAATTAACGACGTCTTGTGGTTATTCACAGTTTCCGATTAAAGTTCAAAGCGATAAAACATCTTTTGTTACGTATGCTAGAGGATTTGTGATTGAAATATATAAATAAATAGGAAAATACGTAACAGTTACCATTTTTTTTGTCTGTCAACTTTATTTTTATTAGATATTGCTAAAATGTTTTTTATTATGGTAAAATTTAGAGAACTGGACTACTTACAACTTATATATTTATTTGTTACCTATGAGTGTTTGCTTTAAGTTTAAACTAATTTTAACTAAATCCTCTAGAAATTTCAATTTGCTACGCCAAGAAAAAAGTGAGCCCTCAATCCAGATGCACACCATAGGTAGAGGTTACACCATTTTATTCTTTGGTGACAAAAAGAAAAGGGATTAAAACGGATTTGAAATTTCGTAACTACTTAGGTACCTACGTGTAATCTAAAAAGTTTTACATTTACAGCAAAACACATAAACCGTTTTAATTGCCTAACTTTTGAACGTTATTTAAAACTTTGTCAAAGCGTCGATCATAACTCGTCCCTTCTAAAAATAATTTGTTCTAAACTTTCTCGAGTTCCGGAGTCAATTATAGTCGACTTTGTTTAAGAACAATTCAAACCAGCCGGCACGCATACCTACCTATATAAACTACATACATAATATCTACTCAGCCTTGCCATGTTCATTGTTCACAAGTGGATAAAGATAATATCAGAATCTAGTTTTTACTTTTATATGCAAGCAAAATTAAGCCGGAAGGGTGAGCCTTAGTACCGTATCTCAACGCGGTCCTACGATGCTTTTATCTCTATGTTGAAATCAACATCCTCGCAGAGAAACAATAAAATTATTAAGTGAAAATTCATTTTCATTCGAATTGTATAATAAACCTATGCACTACTGCCTGCAACACAAATCTTACAGAAATTGCTAAGGTAGTGGAACATTAGCATCTGTTTCATATTTTTATATTTTCTGAATTCACAATGACTTTTTATAATCTTAAGGATGTAAAGCATCTATTTCTATGTATTAAACTACATACTATCAATAAAATACATAGTTGGGTAGATACCTACCTATAAAATGCATTTTTATCAAAATTAGTTAGTCATTTATCATTATTTGCCAGAATTGGAATATCCACAATGATAAAAGTATGTTTATTTATTTTATTTTTATTTTTGTCAAAATCGAGTCCATAATGATTTTTTTGAACATTTGCCGTCATTATATTTATTTTATGAATTGATGTCTGAGCATAAAAATATTTTTAAATCATAAATATGTTCCAATCAAGAGTTAAAACATAAACAAGACGTCGCTGACAATACGGGTCTTATGTTATTACCCTTGTTTAACTCTCTGTGACCTTAATGATTTTTATTAAGTACATGTTTTGGCAATCAGATGCATTCAATATGTGGTATGGAATTCAGTTCGAGAAATTAAGAACGGAAGCAATCAAAATGCAGACGAACTGCAGTTTCACAGTAGTGATTTCGAGCAGCAGACGCTATTACTATGTGGACAGACAGGTGAAGTTTAGTTCATAAGAACATTACTGCGGGCAGTAGAAATTAGTAGGTAATGTTCCGGATATCCGTATCCGCGGATATTCGCGAGAAATAAAAGATCCACATCCGTATCCGCGGATTTAGATTTTTTAATATCCGGCACATCACTAGTAAAAAGTTATGAGGATTGGCGCTTGATAAGATGATCATAGATGGATTTTATAGTGGTCATGTTTTTACGTATTTTATCATAGTCAAACCTCCCAATTATAAGGGGGTTTCCTTAGTCCTCTCAGAGTACGAGAAGTTTAGGCCATAGCCTTTTCGATAACTTCATTAGATAGAGATAATTTCCTGTTTCGGTAAAGTAAGTCATATTTCATTTCTAATACGAATATAACTTAAAAAGGGATCCTGGGATTTGGACTTCGAAAACCAACCAGTGTGAAATTTTGAAATTTAAACCACTGCTTATGCGTCTCGTAGGTATTATAATTAATTTAATCAAATGATATACACTTGCAATGCACTTAGCAGGTGCTACTAGGTTTCATTTCGTATTAGATTAGTCTCTGCTACCCATAAATGTTTGAAAACTGATATAAGTTTATTAAGATCAAAATGTCTATTTAATGTCTGTGTTGCTACTTCTAAGATTAACTTCAAATTACTCATAATATACGATAACACAGCATTACTACGCTCATTAGGCCAGAACACAGTTTAAACTCTATATGAAAAAAAACATTGTCATTAACCTACTTTTTGCTCCTCTGTGGATAACGATTTCGAAGTTATAATGATGTAAGTATTGGATTCCGTGAAAGATGCCATAAATTATTTTTGAGTTCTTTTTACAATACAATATTAAACCTACAACTACTATTCCTTGTTTTTGCAACTAAATTTTCTGATAATTCGACCCAGTTGCATGGACCGTGGTCATGGCGACACTGTGTTGTTTAAAACCAAATGTTAGATAGCTATCTTCAAATCTAGGTAGCAAAGCCGGAGCGAGTGCATTCGACATTTCATTTCGAACAATTTCTTTGTGTTCCGTGTTCAAAGGTTGTGTGCGGATTACCGTTGCACTGAATTCAGCAAACTCACCTGGGTTCGGGTAACTCAGTTTAATATTACATGAATACACATTTGCTAGTTTTATAACAAAGTTTAAATGTGATAGAACCCCTTGTGGCTCAACACCGGCTGCACCACCGCCACATCTATTTCTACCTTATAACAGCAGTGTTAAGCGCTGCTGTGTTCTGGTTTTAAGGGTGTGGTAAGGGAGACATACTTATTCGAGGCGTTCCAACTTAGTCCTCAGGGGTAGCAACGCATCTGTG
>DWRC01000077.1:0-11471 GCA_018250675.1 Astraptes naxos | reverse complement strand
ACTGTGATCTTATCTGGAATTGATTACAGATGTCCATGGGCGGCAGTGGCCACTTACCATCAGGTGGGCTGCATGCTAGTTGGTTACTTCCATAACGTAAATATATATCGCAAATACTTGTGTACCTACTTGGAATAAAGAAAATCAAGTAAAGTCAAAGAAATATTACATATTAGCAACAATCCCTTTATTGTAGGTACGTTAGGACAACGTCAATGTCATCGTTGTCATCAACAATAAATCGTTGCAAATTATATTTCGAAAAATAGAATTACTTAATAAAAGTACTTTCATATTTATCTATGGTATTTCTATGGTTATGTATAAAAAATAGTTTAGTAGTATAATAATGTATTATTAATATTTTACATATATCTGAAGTATGCAAGGGTTGTGCATATAAGCCGGATTACCGATAAATCGCAATCAGCGGTCCGATTTCCGATTCAGTGAATCTTACCGTTTCGCTTATTTTGACTCAGATTTAAATTATGAATAGTCAAGTGTTTAATTACAACTTTAAAGGAGCACAACGATTTTTTCTGAGATAAACGTTTCGTTACCAATTTGCATACAAAGCGTCCATATTAAAACCTATAAAAGTATTATATTAAATAGCAACACCTTATTAAAATACCTACTCGAAGTCGCCCCTTGGTTCTTTCGATGTCGAAAATACCAAAATTGAATTCAAGTTTGGACAACAATAAATGTTGACATTCGGGACGGTACTTTGACATTTGTCATGGCTGACACCCAGAGGGTTCTGGATTTAATCCCAGGCTGGCAAAAATTTAAATAATGATTTCATAGTTTAACATATCCATGACACCCACGTCAAATAGAACCCTAAATTAAAACTATGAGTAGCAAGCGTCAGCTTCAAGTGTCATTCAATATTTAAAAATATCTAAGGGATGTGCCTATTTATATACCGGAATACCGATAAATCGTAAACAGCCGTCGGTTACCGGATTCAGTGAACCGGAACGTTTCGCTCATTTGAACATGGGCTATGCGGGCGTGATTACGAATTAAGCTACATTATATGATAATGGATTACATATTTGACATATTGACTAAGTCCAATGACTAACCTATATTGGTTTGATTAGTTTTGAACATTTCAGTGACCCGAATGGGATAATGAGACGTTTGATTTTAACTAAAATGAGCATTTTAATTTTACCTAAAACTCAGATCAATCACTGACATTAAGGTCTAAGTCAAAAAAAAAACAAAATATTTCATTTAAAGTATATTTTTCATTCTCTTTGGATTTGATAAACATATTAAAAGTTATGGAGTTATAGGCATCAATGTCACGATTAATGTTAATAATGATTATAGGCTCATAAATTATTATCGTTTTGAAATGTAACTGATTGATAAAATAACACTCATATATGAGTAATTGGAACTTATTTCCCAGATAATGGATAGATACCTACTTGTAAATTGATTTATAGTTCATGTTGATTCAAACACGTTGATGAAGCATGTTTTTTTAAACAAATATCAAATTTATTATTTTAATTTTTATAACAAGCTTTTAAGCTAATTATAACATTATCTAGTAATGTACAAATCGTAATAGATTTTCGTAAATTCCTCTTAACTTTTTAGCTTATTCTACTTAATTAAAAATATACTCTTCAAGATATCTCTCTTATCTCCCGTCTAAAACAAAGCAAAATCAAAAAGGTTTTATTCGCAACGTTTAGTTACGGAAAAGAAGCGGCCAAAGAAAATCCATAACACACTTCTTTTTTTAAAGTTTCATAACACTAAAATAAATCTTTATTAACAATAATAACTATAAACAAATACGTAGTTGCACAAAAATAAAACTACAGGAAGTAATTCCTGATTTCAGTGTGTCAGCACCACTGACAAATCTATTTCTGCCTCAACATTAGTGTAGTGCAGCCGTGTTCTAGTTAACAAGGTGTGTTTAGTCTCAAGCGGGCTCATACTACTTTATCCTCAAGAAGTAACAACGCTGTGATCGACATTAAGTAGAATAGCCGTTCTATTTGAAGTTGATTATTATGGTAATAAAACAGAAAAAAACGCTAAAAGAAGTTGACAGTCAATACAGGAAAATGTTACACCGAAAACGATTATGGAAAGCCGATCGCGTTCGGCTAAAACCAGACAACTGCCCACTCTACCACTTAATGTTGTGACTATTTAAGTTGAAAAAGTATGCTATTTTGCTATATTATTTATTTCTTTAACAGAAAATAGAATATAAATATTCCTTTTATCTGCATCTTAACTAAAGTGCTAACACGGCTTATCACCAAAAATTGCAGTGCTTAAAACACACTAAATTTTATCATAAAAATGATAAAGGTATCAAAAGATTTATCCAGAATGTTTTCGAAAAGATGTCATTTTGTTTAAAGTGTTAATGCACATGGATATTGTCTTTATGTTTTATGCAAAACCATGCCCAATTACAGTTAAACAATACATATAAACGCAAGTATGATAACAACTTGCCTAAAAGTAATATTAAATGAAAATGTTAAGGGTTTTCCTCGTTTATCAACTTGGAATCGGCTTGATCCTGTTACGACAACAATTTACATCGAATCCTAGATGCGCACAACACAGCTCCATGCTTCAATAATGAGACTCAAGATGCTTCATAGGACGGCTAATATTCGTAGATATATATTTAAATCACGCTGATTCCTGAAGTGTGGCATACAACACTGTTTTAACACGTATTGGTTAAATGCTTTGCACCCATATATCCTCGGTAAGGTTTCCTGTTGCGACTGTCGTGGACAAGAACAAAGTTATTATTTAATCTAATTATTTATTTCAATTCATTTAGATGATTGTGTGTTCGGAAATTATCCCTCTAACCATTGTGTTGCACTTATCATAAAAAGTTTTGTTTAATAAAAAAATCAGTACCGAATTAGTGTGAATAAATGAGGTTAGACCCTTGTGCGTGTATTTTAAAAATACTCGTGATTTAGTGCAACATTTTGGTAAAGATTTTTCTAAATCATTATTTTAGTATGACACGATTAGGGTTCCACATTCGATCTTTGGGCAAGCAGGTATCTGAATGACAAATTTATTTATTATATTCACTTTTTTCAGTGCTTTTATTTGTATACGTCCATGACACCAATAGCAAAAATCCTATTGTGCATCTATGGGTGCTTAAAGCGTATCTATTTCTGTAAGAAATATATACATGTAATATAATAAAATGAATTAATGTTTCAGGGCATCTGGACGAGGAGGAAGGTCATTACCAGTGGATCGAAGGCTTGGCTATATTAATATCTGTTATAGTTGTCGTCATAGTCACAGCGTTTAATGATTATACGAAAGAAAGGCAATTCAGGTAAGCTTACGTTCATATGTACTTATTACTTAGCTAGTGGAAGTTGTAGGTATAGATCGGCTCGGGTGGTATCGTCGCCACACCTATTTCTAGCTGGAAGCAAGTAGTTGCTGGTGTGATTGGCTCACTTACAATGAGTCCTCAGTAAAGTTCTATATGAACATAATATAATGCGTGACAGTGATAACTTGCCATTAGATGGACTGTATGCACGTTTAATCCTTCTTTCCCAAAAAAAAATAAATAAAAAATGTAGGTACTTCTTATGGGTATGGAAATGTCAGAACCTTTTATGATTTGACTCCGGCGGCACTACCACCACACCTACGTGTATTTCGGCTTTAAGTTTTGACGCTGCTGTGTTCTAGATTGAAGGGTGTGGGAAGAGAGATATAGGTACTCTTACTAGGGCTAATCTAACTTCCGGCAATACTATTATCTTATCTGGGGTTGTTTATGTCCCTGGGCGGCAGTGGCTACTGACCATCAAGTGGACTGTACGATAGTTTGAAAAATAAACACGTGCCTCAAATACAAAGTTATGGATACTTAACACCGCTGCTTCATTACTGCCACTCAATGCCTCCCTTAAAATTCCAGAGGTCTCCAGTCGAGGATAGAAGGGGAGCACAAGTTCGCGGTGATACGTGGCAACGAGGTCAAGCAGGTACCAATAAGCGACATCGTGGTCGGTGACATCTGTCAGATCAAGTATGGTGACCTTCTTCCCGCTGACGGCTTACTGCTCCAGAGTAACGATCTCAAGGTAAGGGAACCCATTTGGCTTTATTTATTCACGATCCGATTGAGCGGTCAACATGCCGGTCTGACAGGGTCGGGGTTCCATCCCAGGCGAGACAGATGTCTGATGAGATTAACTTCTGTTCTGGGTCTGGGTGTCTGTGTATTCGCCTTTTTGTGTTCATGGCACCCATGATACAAGAAAAAACCTTAGCGTGGGGATAGATCAGAACCCTGGAAACTAAAGGTCTCCAACTAACTTATGAGATTCGAAGGTTCCACAGCCATACTTGATAATGCCTCATAGTTACAGTCAGTATCAGTTCTGATTGAGTGTACAAAGTACCTAATTGGTCATTTTTGAGTAGGTACATATAGAAAATGCATGAAAGTGCTCATAAAAAGTATCACAAACAACAATCCATTAAAATCAATGTATTCGTGTAATCCATGGGTGTTATCAAGTTTCGATAAATTTGGAGCTTCTTCGAAAATTCTACCAGCGATTAGCCCTGACACGATAGATTATCACTAATTGTTTATCAAACGTGCCTCGGTAGCAATGTTTAGCGTTATCAGATCCATCCAGTGCCGGCGATAACGGCACACACCTATCTCATAATTGGTTGATAAAGTTACAGGTTATTGGGTTATCGATGACATCCGATGGGGTTCGGCACCGCGTTTTGTTTATGGTGGTGTCATGGGAGACATGGGTTTTTGTCCGGAGATAGTGTAGCTAACGAGATAGAGATATCAATTTATTTTTCGTTAACAAGTGGTCGCGGATCTCTTTAAAGAAACGTCGGGTTATGTGGGATTGTTACCAACTAAAACCTCCCCGGTGTATGCCCTCAACGCTGAGAAGAGGACTCCGGGTTGTCTAAAGGAACGCAACCGGAGCCCTCTGAGCGCATTGCCCCGTTGGGCTGCAATATGCATTGCTATTCCTGAGGACTAGTTGGTACATTACTACACCCCTTAGACCAGAACACAGCAGCGTTTAACACTGCTGTTTTTGACAGAAACAGTTCTACCGGACCCCTTGTGGTTCGTCACCCTTTCTAGTGACACTTAGTCACACTTTCTAGTAAACCAAAACAAAACAAAAACAAAAATAGAGGATTTTTGTTTTCGCTTACATTATTTAATGTTATTCTTGCTTGTACCGCGGTCATTGTTTTCTGCGCTACCACAAACATATATAGTAGAAAATTAGGTTACCGTAAAGCTGACTTTGGCTCCATACTTCTGTGGTCAATTATGATCGTTATCATCACATCAAGGCGACATGATTAATTTTACATAACCAGCAGTGTGCGTCATTCCCAAGACGAGATTGTGTGGATAGATACATAAAGATAGGCGCACAGTGATTTGATAAGGGAATGCGGTATTTTTATCTGTGAAATGTGTGTATAATTGCTTGAGAATTTCGAAATCGTTGCACCAACGTCCGTGTTTGAATGTAGCTCAGCCATACGAGTAGTTGATAAGGCAGCCTTGACGTGGGTAAAAATTGATAGTACCTATGTTGATACACGTAATGGAATTTTAATTGGTTTACTAAATACTTGTCAGAGTGAATCTTACCCAACTTTACTGTAGTAAATGTGTCCCATTGACACACACATACAAACTACTTGGTACAGATGTCAAGAACGTGTAGTCTACCTGGCCACTGCCGCCCATGCACATGTAATCAATTTTAGGTAGTAGAACCATTCCCAGCGGCATAACTGCCATACCTGTTTCAGTGTAGTAACGACAAAGAGAGCTGGTTGGAAGGGTATGGTAAGAGAGATATGCTTATCCAAAGCGTTCCAACTTAGTCTTTAAGGGTCAGATCAGATAAAAAAAACCCCTGTTCTATATGAAGTTCATTGCAGATGTCCATGGGCGGCAATGACCACCTAACCACCAGTTGGACTGCATGGTCGTTCATTCTTATAAAATAGGCATAAATAAGTATTGAGGTAGTTGTCGGCGAAAAAAACATTTTTTTTTAAGATTATATAAATATATCATCGTAAAAATACAAAATGTTTGTTTGTGAATGTTCACAGATCGACGAGTCTTCCCTCACGGGCGAATCGGACCATGTTAAAAAGGGTGAATCGTTTGATCCCATGGTGCTATCCGGTACACACGTTATGGAAGGTACGAGTTATTGTAGAAAAAGCCAATAGACAATTCATTATGCGTTTTAAAGATTTTTTTACGGTATGCTAAACACGTCGATGTCTTTGACGACCCGCGTGGCGGAGTGGTTACCACACCGATCTATCACGCATTGGGTCCCGGGTTCGATTCCCGGCCCGACTCTGAATCAAAATCTGAATGATGAGTTTAGGTTTCTATTCTGGGTCTGGGTGTTTGTGTATTCGTCTGTGTGTCCATGGCACCCACGACACAGGCGAAAATCCTACTGTGGGGCTATGAGTGTAGAAAGCGTCTTCATAACTGAAAGTATAAATTCGCTTGTTTTACGAACCCAATCAAAACAGGTTCAGGAAAGATGCTCGTGACGGCGGTGGGCGTGAACTCCCAGGCCGGTATCATCTTCACGCTATTAGGGGCCGCTGTTGACAAGCAAGAGAAGGAAATCAAGCAGATGAAGAAAGGTCAGTGATTAGGCTAGTGGAACGGTAGATGTGTTAGTGGTGTCGGGGAGTTGGTGGTGTGGGTTCTGGTGTTGTTGGTACGGAATGCTCCTGTTACTGGTCTCTGCCATAGTGACTCGTAAGTGGACTCGTTAACCATCGTTGTAAGGTGTAGAATGACCTTCCTTGTGAGGTAATCCCGGAGTATTATGGGATTGAAAGATGCTGGCTAAAGAGGTTGATGAAAAAATCAACGGTTCAGCCTGCCCCTTAGAACTCCGTTTGTATCTAGATTCTAGATCTACAGATATTGAGCGTGCCAGACATAGGTCGTGGCAGTCAAAATTATATTACACTTATCTACTACTATCGATCACTAAACAATAGATACTTATTATGAGATTACGAAGAACCTACAGATAAAAATAAACGAATTATTTTTTAAACGCGAAATTAGTGTTCAGATTTTGTACTTCCCAGTAATCAATACTATACAATACCAGAAATCACACCCCGAGTCGTAACAGACGCAGAGCATAGTTAGCGTGGTGGAAGGTACTCTGCTCATTTAGATGTTTTGAAAGCTTACAAACATTACACATATACGCTTGCACATAGAAAATGATAGAAATATGACTGCTTCTGGATATAAGAAAAAATAGGATAACTTGTATCAATAAAAATGTGTAATAAAAATTGGCGGTAATTATATTTACCTCTTGCTCGTTAGCGAGAGCGTGAGCGAGATATGTATATAAAAATATCGTAATTTTTGTTGTTACAATTTATTTAAACAGGTTATGTTTTATATTCATGGAATTACAGTGAATTTGTAGTTGGTAAGTATAGTTTAGTATAACTCATAAACTACCATAAACATTATTAGGCATTAGATTCGCTTAGAGCAAAATATCAAATTCATTAACTTAAGTTATATTTTTATAATCTAAATTCGACTCCACTGCTTTCCAATACAATACAAAATCAGCGTCATACAACACATACCTAAATGAGCATTGTACGGCCCTATGCTTAGTTGCATACATTAGCGAAAGACCCACAGTGACATATATCCATGATACCACCGCACTCACTCCCCCGTTATGGAGGGCAAGTGGTGGGGGAAATTTGTGAAATAGGTTTTTCAAATGTATTTTGAAAATATGATCGTTTTGTGTAAACTTTATTCGAAATGATAACTAATTGTTTTATCATTTATATAAATTGTTTTAATTTATTTAATTTTAATTTAATTGTTTTAATAAATGTCTTAGTCCAAAATGGCAGCATTCTATTCACCCCTTGCTTTCTCCGTATGCTGAGAGCGGGAAACATAAAATTTGCCATTTTGAAATGCATCCTTTATCGAAATTAATCGTACCATAAATTTATACTGATAATGAGTTTTACACAACAAAAAAATTATAAATCTTGTTTCTGTTATCTCCAATGTGATTAAAATGTGTTCTATATAAAATATTTCACAAATTTCCCCTGCAAAAAACATGAGATTATTTTATTGAATGGTTACCTATACGAGCGCCCCCTAGCGAAAGGTTATGGTGACATTTTGCTCGACGTTGTAAGTGTTATGTGTTTGACTAATAGCCTGATATTGTCTTGCCGGAGCATGGTATACTATATTCCGATTTATTATATACCCCGTAGTTTTCCATAGATGTTTATTACCCCATAAGTTTGTATAAATAGGTGTACTCATATAAAATAATCTCGTTCCATATATAAAGAACGTTTTTTAAATGATATACCCTTAAAAGCATACATTTGTAAATGCAATTTAGACGCTATGTCCAAGTAGTTGTGATTGGAGTAAGGTTCCGTCCAAAGTGACGAGAACCTGCTTTTATAGATTTGCGAGGACGCGGTCACGTGACGTTGACAGTGAACGCAACCGAACGAATCATCATGCGTACATAACGGATACTTTGAATTGGCGCGTCGATTTGAATACACACCTTAGCAGTCACGAATACTTGGGCACCGCTGAATCCTTTAGTCTTAGTGCCACATACAATATAGTGTGATCCGTTCAATGACATCCAACTTTTTTTTTCTCCACCCCCGACCCCGGCCTGCCGCACCCACCTCCATGACCGCCGATGAAAATTAAAAAAAAAACAAAATAAACCAAAATAAAAAACAAAAACATACACATTTAAACTGCATCGTGTTAATGTCGTGTTGACTGCATGATGTATAAAACAATACGATTATATACATTTTTTTGATAAATGTGTATGCTTATGTATTATATCGTTGGACATGAGAATATTATCCAACTCATTCGGATTGATGCGAGTAGAAGCTAAAAAGCAGCAGAAAAAGGGATCCCAGCGCAAGAGCTTGACCGGTGAGTACACCCTTTGCCAGACCCTCGCTTCTCGGTGTACATTCGTGATGCCATCGAATTTGAAATAGTTTTCTGTCTAAAGGGAAACACGGATTATTGTCGAAAATCTCAAAAAATATACGGAAAATCCATTATCGTACTAGATTTTGCCGCCGACTCCCCTCGCATGGGCTACGTTTACCATTCCAAAACACATTACAATTATGTGATATTCAATATCATAAACTATCTGTGTGCCAAATTTAATCCAAATCCGTTCAGCCGTATTCGCTGCTAAATAAAACTTACGACTTTTTAATATTTGTAAGATAGTAACATTATGAGGTTCTACCTGAAGTCAGCTACAGATGCTACAGCTACAGATACAGATCAGTACAGCTACCCCTGATGACTAAATCGGAATGCTCCATGTGTTAGTCGTTTCCCAACTCCGTCAAATCAGAACACACCTATCCCTCAACCTCTACATCTTTCAAAAGAAAACGCAGCAGTGTATAAGACAGACAGGCGTGGTGATTGTGGTGACATGCCATAGGTAAATCACGAAGAATTTGGGGTCGTTTCTCTGTGATTACGATCAAAATATATGACAAGGTACAAAAAAATTCGACAATAACGCGTGTTTCACCCGCCGGACAGTGTATAAAGAAATGAATTTACGTCAAAATCATAACTTTCGGCCATATTTTGTATCGAATGTACACCACAGAGCCCTGTGTACACACGGGGCCAAAACATGCCTATGTACCTACTCGTAAGTCTAGCCGACGCTTTCTTTAAAAGCTTCCAAGCTTTAAGCTAGCCTCTTCTGAACTTTAGTGTACTTTGATACTAAGGCACATACTAAAAGTTATAGATGAAATGTAATGGTGTGTCCTTAGGAGACTTGTAAGTATGTAGTTGCAATTCACGAAGGCGCATCAACCCTCCATGTAGTATATAAATGAGTTGACTTCCTTTAATCGTTAAGAAATGTATGTATCTGTACATTAGTAATCTAAAAATAAAAATGAGAAATGACACTGACGTCATGTTATTTGTTGTGTCTAATTAATATAATATGTTCTATTCATTGATGTAATAATATTTTTTATCTGTAGTACTTCCCACTTGTACATGTACAGCGTGTTCTACTACAAGTTATCTACGCGCGCCATCGTGAATTGCAAAAGTGTTTTTAACTTCCACCGGTCGTATAGACAAAGGTTGAGTGTAGTATGAAGTTAGATAACTAAATAGCAATATAAATGATAGTTAATAACTAACACTATCATTTCATGCATTGCATAAACCCCTTACACTGCATTCTTCTTAGCATCTAAAGTAGTGTAACTATGCATCTTCCGTAATTTTTATATAGTAATTAATTAGATTTTTGGTGAGAGCATTTTGTCTAATATCACACGTTTTTTTTTCGTTAAAATATTATATTTGAGCAAGTTTACTGCGTTCTTCGAGCCTCTATCTTCTTTTATTCTTCTCTTTAAAGTATTACCGTATATTTATTTATGTGTTCTTGATGTATTATCGTTTGTTACTTTTGGACTATTATATAAATCAGTATAGGTAGTTAATTACTAAAAAATCTTTGTATACCTATTGTTTAACAGTGTTTTCGTTACTTCCATTTTATGTTCATTATTATAGATTCAAAATTATCTTGTAGTTGAGTATGTTATGTGAAATTAATAACAAATTACAAATATCTCGATGTTAGTATGAGGGATGTGATGCAAGGAATGTTTTTAAAAAATTAAGATATGCATAATAAATGCTACGATAAATAATATTTAAAACATAACTCTCGTAACAGCTATCAAGTCGATAATACTACAATCGACAAAACTATGTCGAAATCTTTCCTCGCATCAACACCACAAAATAGCCCCGAGCGTAGTAAGACAAGTCCAAAAGTGGCAAACGATCCGCGTCGCCGTGCACTACAACGCGCGTGTGTCGGTCCGGTGGCAGGCGAGGACGACCTGCCGTCGTCGCGGAACAGCCACGGCGCGAACCACGCGCGGCCCGACGACAACCACGTGCCGGCGCCGCCCGCGGACAAGCCGGCCGCCGAGGCCAGCCACAAGAAGGAGAAGTCCGTGCTGCAGGCGAAGCTGACGAAGCTGGCCATACAGGTGAGGATACGCGGTGTCTTCAAGATGTTTGACACACTAAACGTGTTACACACACTAAAAATTATGCACACACTATATACATATATATAATACACACACTAAACATGAGACACACAATACACACACTAAATATGCTATTTGTAGCAACAAACGCTGCTAATCGTAATGGTCAAGTTCCATCCGCACCAACTGGACTCGTGGCGGTCCTCCACAGTTCGGTTTGCACGGTCCTTTTTGCCACGGACGTG
>DWRC01000076.1:0-11482 GCA_018250675.1 Astraptes naxos | reverse complement strand
GACGATTACCGATTCTCCGCAAGTATATTGCGATGGATTGATAAGGGTTTGCATTTCCGTACTTCACCGCAACGGACGCTACAAAAAACCACTCTAAACTGCAATCGACTTCCCGGAATTAGACGGTTGTAACGTGTAATTAACAGTTTGTAAGCTACAAAGCTACCCCTTTTACCGAGAGGTACTTTTATTAAACATCAAATTGTATAAGCGTGCACCGTGCCCGCGGGTCGATCCGATTTAATTTGAAACTTCTTCACCATACGCAAAGGGTTGGCCGTTGCCCTAATCTTTGAACTATGACTTGACCGTTAATACGCATATATAATTTGCTCTTCGATTATTTAGTATGGAGGTATGGTGCGCACAGATTCGAATAATTTAGTTTACTGATGGGGAACAAAGCCGGTCCGAAGTTTTGAGTAACGGTCACGGGATCGTTGTAAGAGCCAAACTTATTCGACTATCTGTCTATTGAAATGTCATTCATTTGAATTGACTTGATAGTTGAAAGTTTGCGAGTTACAGATTTCGGTTTAATTAAAATAGATTTTTCTTAATGTTTTGGAAGAGAATGTTAATAAGGGTTATAAACAATTAGTACCTACATAAAGATAGTCAGCGGTTAGCGGTCCAAATTTCGTACTTTCATGCTTGCTTGGGGCTAATGTTAAATCTTAAGCATACACTGATACACCTCTGAAATTTCACAATTAATGACAATTTGCTTTAATGGTACAGTAAAACACCTACTCATGACTACTGAGTTTCTATATCAGCACTATTTTTATACCCATTCACTACATAGATTTAAATATCGATGCATTAAAATAAAAACGACAACATTTTAATAGCCGTTAAGTATTACCGCCCGTTTCAATAAGACAAACTTTCGTGCATTCGTTGTCTGTGGCCTTTGTGCCCCTTTCTTTAAAAGGGGTCAATAAGGTACGCGTTTTATTTGAACCGTGACCTGGTCGTGATCTCCCCATGCGTCGAGTACTTCGAGCAGGTGCACATACGCCCTTCCGTCTCTCAGCTCCTGTGCTTCATTTACATAGCCAAGGTATCTTATGCACTCTGTATGCACTCGCGTCTCACTTTATAATTCAAATCGTCCTCATGAATACAACGAGAATTCGAGGAAATGTGAGAAATTGTAACGGAATTTTTAAGTCACATTTTAAATTGAGAATTCCTTCTGCGTTCATGCGTTCTAAAGCTTATTAACAATGGAAGCGGCTAGTTAGCTCCAGCGTAATTTTATCTCTTCCTCATTTTCCGGCAATGTTTCTCATTCTTGGAATGAATACAACAGACATTTGCGAACCACTGAGACAAGTTGCTAGGTTTTGTAAAGCGCCCTTTCGGAATGTTTTGAATTTCCCTTGAATTGATGCTCGACCCAGAAGTCTTCTATGAAAGCTATTTGTCTCATAATTGATTACCTAACACTGGATTTGGGTCACATTTAAACGAATTCGTGTAATAAAATAAACAATTAATGTAAATTGTCATAAAAAGCACGTTGCTCCGTATAAGGCCACAATCCAAAGTTGAAACGTAAACGCCCCAAATTGGTACAAACAAAAGAACTTAGCCGTTAACAATATAGGGTCTTGTTAAATAAAGTACGTTCAATTACGTTACAAGTTACTCACTCAGTGGTTGCGCTTTCTTTGTCTTTGTGAATGTTTGGTCGGGTATAATTGGTAGTAGTTTTATTCGATAAGGCCGGTTAGTTAGCGTTGTTTTCGTCCAACATGGCGGGCCGGCGCGCCCGCTAACCGGCGTGGCCTTGCCCCGGTGTAATCAAATTAGACGAGTGACGTCACCGACAGCACCACGCTAATTAACACGAGCGGCGATCATAACACGCCTCTGACTGCTATAGACGCTGCGCCGAGCACGAATGTGTGCGATCTAGACGAGTGTCGCGAATTGGGTCGAGTTTATCTCTTTATAAAATATGAGCTTAATCTTCTATAAGCCATGTACGGTTGAGCTATAAATTAAAATGTTCTTTTTTATATGACTGGTACAGTTTGAAACAGCTTGAAACAACAGTGGAAGTACGAGCATTATGTACATCACAATTTTGGTAAAATAATCCGCTAAATAATAACTAATTTGTTTTTTTTTGTACTGTGCTTTATCCTTCTTAACCTGAAAATCTGTTTAGAATTCTATACAAATATTAACACAGTACTGCACTTGCTTCATATTCAAATTCACTTCAACACACTAAAACGTTTTGTGCATGCATTGTAAACATAATTGTAAAAAAATTACAATCACGTATAAAGTCTAAAGTACCTACGTAACACAAACGTGATCATATTTATTTTGAGTTAGCTATATTTAATTCGTCACGTATCTTTGTTGCCATTTCATACTTAATGCTTTCAAAATGTTTTGTTCATAAAATGTTAATTTTAAAATGGCCTGGAAATGTTGTATGTCGCAATGTGAGTGCGCAGAAGGTAACCTACGTGATAACATTCTCAATACCCTTAATGTTTCATAGAAAGTGTTACCTAAGCCTGCTAATAGAGCTATCTGCGCGGGTGTCTCTCCCACACAAAACATGCAATACCCGTATACTATAAAATATCAAACCAATTCGGTCATCCTGACGCCGCTGCGTAGGCCGTGGCGACGCAAATGACAATTTCCTACACTCTTGCGTCACTTTTCGTATGAATCAGCCATTCCTTATTATTAAAATGGCTTGCCACCAGCTTCTAATTTTTATTTACATTCCTAATATTGACTATAAGCAGTGGATTCGTTCTAAATTCAATATAAAGTTTTGCCGTGGCAAAATCATCATAACATCAGTTTGCCCCTTCGTGACTTTATCTTTAAACGAGTTTTTGAACAAAACCTACCACAACCACCGGCTGAATACAGTCGTACAGTTCCGCAGCCATTACACAATGCTGATTGCAGAGAAACATGAACACAAATCCAAGCTCGGAACAATATTACGATTACGTCATTCATAAAGTAAGTGCATTAATGTAGGTAGCGGAGGCGCCATCTTTGTGTATCTCCGCTGCGGGCCGCTGCTACTGATATGAAAAGCAGTTTTCCGAGAAGTAAATAATAGAGCGTCTGTCGGAGAGCCTCGCGCAACCCTCCAACGACTTAAAAACAACTAATGTGTCCTCTATGACAGTGGGCTCTGCACTTTTTGCAACGTCACAAGCGGTGCGCGGACGGAACACTGCTTGCTAAACTTTTTTGCAACAGTTATTTTAGAAATAAATATACTACAATTTTCAGCGCGAGTTCATATACAAGCTACGGCAATATTTTATGGTACAAATGATACTAAGCTTCGAGGAAAGCATTTGTTTGCTGTATTTTGAAGTTGCCTAATATTCTAAATCTTTTGGAAAGCGTCTTGATCTCTCTGCATACGATACGATACGATTTTAAACATACTTGCAAGTAACTGAATTCCTTGATTCAAATACTTTGCGGAACTAAACATTCGAGTCTTACTCAAAATGACTACTTTTAGTTTAAAACTAATTCCAATATCGTCGTAATCCGCTTTTATTTGAGCGGGCTCTTTTCGCGGAGTGAAAATTCCGCGCCCAATTCCAGCAACATGATACCCCTAAGTAAGTGTTCCCAGACGGCTAATGAAACTTCGCAAAGCCAACACGAGACCGCTTTTATTTAGAGACGGCGATGTCGAACAGATGACGCCTAAACAAATCTCAATATCTGGCATATGGTATGAATATTTAGAGCGAGAGATCGCATCGAGAGTTCCCTGAACAGTTATAAGACATCGAAAATAGATTGTGCGAACGGGGTTACACGCACCTGTTATTTAGCTTCCGACCGGGTGCGATGCTGGCACGGGACGGGGGAAGGGTGTAGCAGATTCATTAATAATGGCCCGCAATGAGACGCCCTTATTTACGAGCTGCGGCGACCAAGTCGAACCGCACCGCACACATCGCGACGCTGCGCTCCGTGCCACCGAGAGAGCTCTCTACTAACTAATTTAACCATCAAAAACTTAGAATTACCTTCAGAGGTTAACCGACAGTGTTTTCATTCTGGGAATAGTGAGATCTTCTGATTCGTTATAGTTGGTGTGTAAAATATGTAGTTAGAATACGTTTGGAGCCAACAGCGTTCAGCCACACTGCAATGTGTGTTATTTCTTTAGCGAAATCTTGAAATTAATGCGCTTACAATGTTACATTTAATCTTGCAAAAGAAAATCAGTTTATATTAATACTTTACAGTAAAATAGGATTAATTCAACATGACTGCACCGATTAAGTACACGGAAGTTTTCTGTACGACGACGTATTTGGTCGGCTTTCAATCAGCTTAATTCCTTACAATTGGTCACGTAATTGAGTTGATTTGATTCGTGTCTGGTTCGTATAAGGCAGGCTTGTACAATTTTAGTCGACAGACAAGTTCAACACACCATTAAATAAATCGTCTCTATTGTCACCTCGAGTTTGGTCGTGCAACTACGACAAAGGACCACAAAAAATCGTGCTTCTAATCGAAACGGAGATGAATCTTCGGAAACTGTATACTCAAAAGTCAAACACGATTTTTTTGGAAATGTTTTATTCAGTTATTAAGTTCTTACTCAATGTACCAAGTATCATCGACTAAATATTTTTAAAAGTAACAGAATATGGGTAGCTTATTATTCAATTCTTACCGTATATCTGACGTATGATATCATGGGAACCGCTTCATACTGCAAGGCTCATAAAATCAAAGACTCATTAAAACAACGACTGGTGATGATTTTGTTAGATAATGCATGCCTATTAATCACTGGTAATATTTCATTAATATACTGCTGTTATACATATAACGGGAATATTATCCGCTACAGGCACATTTTATTAGCCTTATGCAATATAAATAAAAAGTATACAGTTTTTAAATCAAGGGAATTTAATATTTGTATAATTAACCCCTGCCGTGTTATTCACTAAGCAACACAGCCACGAGCTCGACGCTGCGGCAGCGACGCGTTGCGTTTTCGTATTCACTAACTCTCATGGTCCAGTACTTTGACAGTTTTATATGGAAGTTAAGTCACCTTTGACAGCCGCCTCGACTGTGAACTGCCAGCTGTCTCAACGTCGAGCTCGTCGACAAGCATAGCGACGTATGTTACGTTAGTGAATCAGGCCGCTGAAGACTAAGTTGGAATGCGTCGAATATACCGATATGTTTCCCTTACCGCACCGCTGACACCAGAATACAGTCAGCGCTTAACACCGCTGTTGTTAGGCAGAAAGTGACTGTGTTGTTGCTGGAGTCGAACAACAAAGGTTTTTTTTATTTATTGCAATATAATGTTATACATGTCTTCATTAAATATTTCATTATAACCTCGCCAGGGTGTGGCAATTTAAATTCTTACTGTGGGAGCTACCCGATCTATATTATATCTTTTTTTTTATTTATTAAATAAAGGCCTTTGTCGCTTGGCGACCATATCGTCCCGTGAGACTACAATACATACAACAGAACAACGAGAAATCATATAATTTTTTTTTTTAGTCCCAGATCAGCCAATCTAACCAGCACCCTAGCCTCATCCGACATCGGGGAAGCCAGGATGCCGTTCAGATAGCCGATATGTGGAGACCTAAAGTTAAAGTGCAAATTTCTAAATGATTCATTACGAACACATTCCAGCAAAATATGAGTTATATCTTCAACCATACCACACTCAATACAATTAGGTGAATTAACTTTATTCATCAAAAAGGCGAATCTATTTGACGGAATGTGTCCGGACCGTAATCTAAGTATAGTTTTTAGGTCATTTCTGTTTACGAGTACATTATCAATCCATGGTAATTTAGATATTTGAGGCTGAATTGTTCGGTACCAAACACCCCTTTCATGAGACCTCCTGTCAAAATACTCCTGCCAAGCATCTTTGCACTGTTTTTTAACAATTTTGACATGGTCGAAATAAAGAGGTTGTACTAAAAGTGGAATCCCATCTGTTGCTGCTTGTTTTGCCAACAAATCTACGGCTTCATTTTCGTTTATCTGAATATGAGATGGAATCCACTGAAGAATCACCTCCTTATTGCTAGTTTTTAATCTCAAGATTGATTCTAATATACGATAGGCAATCGGTATACCTCGCCCGTGAGAGGTGCAGCGAGCCAAGTGTTGCAATGAACTTTTGGAATCAGTCATAATGACAAATCGGTCAAAATTTATGGAATCGATATACGCCAACGATTCTTCTATGGCAATCAATTCAATATGCATAATAGAAATATCCGAATCAATCTTGAGCTTTATGTTACATCCAACTTTAGGATCTAAAAACGCTGACCCAGCCCCAAGCTTACTTTTAGATCCATCTGTGAAAATATAATACCAACCATCATATTCTTGCTCAACAAAACGCTTACAAATTCTTGCTAGGACATATTTGTCATATGCACGTTTAGCACGGTCAATTTCTGGTATACTATCGGATATTATATTTCGTAAGTCGATATTACCGATCCAGGTGTCCAACGTGTACATCTCTAGCAAATGACTCTTATGCATGGGTAGAGAAATAAAAGAATTATGAAATGTAATAAGTAAAGGAATCTTTTTATTAGACCAGTATTGAGTGTTACTAAGTACCGATAACTCTTGTAATAAACTTAAAGAAATATTACTAGCATGGGAGTTGGATTTAAGCCAATATTTTCCTGCTAAATATTGTCTCCGAAACTCAAGAGGTGGGATATATAAATCACTTTCCATTACGTGTATAGGAGTGCTTCGAATATAGCCACCGATTACACGCAGGGCTTGGTTCTGAACCCTGTCCATCTTAATTAAATTAGATTTACAGCTATTGCCATATAGAAAGCTAGCATAATCAATTCTACTACGGATAATTGATAAATATAAGCGTCTCAAATGTTTTTGATGAACTCCCCAGCTTGGACCTGAAAGAACCTTCAATAGAATTATGTGTTTAGATATTTTTTTTGTTGTTTCCGAAATATGTCTTCCCCACCTAAGTGGGCTGTCCAACCACAAGCCAAGGTATTTAACGCAATTAACAATAGGGAGACATTGATTATTAAACTTAAACTCCGGGGAAGATCTAAAACCACCTTTTTTAAATATACATAATTTACTCTTCGATGCAGAAATGCCTAAACCCAAATTATTCAAAAGTAAGTTTAAATCCATACAAGCGCTTTGAAGTTCTTGAAATGCAGAATTCACAGTATTTCTCGATACGTATAAAACAAAATCATCAGCGTATTGAGAAATGTTTACATTTTGAATGTTCTTACAGATATTAGCAGTAGCCGCGTTAAACAGAAGTGGAGATAGAGGATCTCCTTGCGCCAGTCCAACACTAGTACATCTAACAGCTTCGTATCCATCTACTGAAATTTTTAGATGCCTATCTTTCAAATATGACCAAAGATAGAAGCATATTTTTGATCCCACACCAAATGTATCCAAAATATGTAGTAAACTTTGTACGTCAACGTTATTATAAGCATTTTCTATATCAATAAAACAGGCAACTGTAACTAAATTCCTGGAAAAACCTATTTGAATTTTAGATACCAAATTCGTTAGATTATCAAAACATGATCGACTTTTACGAAAACCTACCATATAATCGGAAAAAATCCTTTCTTTCTCAAAAAACCATTCTAGCCTCTTATTTAAAATGGAATGAAAAATTTTGCATAGACATGAGATCAATGAAATAGGACGAAATTCGTTTGCCTCTCTACCGGGCTTAGGAATCGGAATTATCTTAATCTGTCGCCACTGCATAGGGACATATCCAGAATACAAAAAAACATTATATAATTTGACTAAAAGTAGCTTACCAGTTAGTGGTAGGTGGTTAATCATAGAAAATGATATTTCGTCACTGCCTGGTGCAGTGTCAGTCTTTTTAACAGTATTTTCTAATTCTTGGATGGTTATTTCAGTTTCAAGTGTACTGTTAATGGAATAAAATTCCGGTCGAGGAGGGCATGCGTAGTCAGGAGTTATGGAATTGAGGAGTTTTGCAACTTTATCTTTGTCTATGCTAAAATTGTATGTACTTGAATGATGCCCCTTTACCCACCGCATTTTATGCCACATCTCTTTAGGGGAAGTAGTGTCATCTATCGATGTACAAAACTTTCGCCACGACTTAGATTTAGCCAATCGAATGAGTTTTTGCGAGACACTAATTTTTTCTTTTAAAGTTTCTAAATTAGCGGGGGATGGGCTCCTTCTTAAATTGGCCAAGGCGAGGCGGCGCTCAGCAACAGCTTTTGATAATTCCGCATTCCAGTAAGGTTTTGGGCTAAACTTATTACATATATGCTGTGGTATTATTTTATAAGGAATAAATCTACCAGCTGCAGTTTGTAAAACGGTTTCAAACTTATCATAAAATGCTTGGGTAGATGCAGGGATAGTGAAGTCAGTAAATTCATTTTTTAAAAACAGATTATATGAATTCCAATCACCATTTTTAAAATTCCTTTTTTTAATTGCTTGTCGCTGAATATTTATATTTATACATAATTTAATTACGAGATGGTCACTGCCAAGAGATTCGTTAGTAATTTTCCAAGCAAATAACATAGCCAGGTCTGTGGAGACAAAAGAAATATCCGGGGACGATTGTTGCAGGAAGCCATTCACAAGTCGCACTCGGGTTGAATCACCGTTATTCAAATACATAAAATTATATTCTAACATTGCATCGAATATTTGTTGCCCCCTTTGGTCCATCCTATTGGACCAATTAGTGTGATGGCCATTAAAGTCGCCTAAAATTAAACTTTTACTGTTAACTAATGAAAATACATAATCCCAGTCATTTTGTGTCGTATGCACTGATGATGGGCAATATATAGAAATTATATTCTCAATGTGTTGGCAATTAAGGACTTTTATATGTAAAATTTCAATACCTACGTTAGGGCATTGTGTAGGACAAGCTATGCTCTTAACCGATCTATGTACTAAAATCGCTACGCCACCATAAGAGTCAGACCTATCCAATCTATATGTCCTATAACCATTAACTTTAAAGTAGCTATGGGGCTCGAGCCAGGTTTCACTCAATGCAGCTATATGAACCTTTTCCTGTGTAAGTAATGATTCAAAAGACAACAGTTTTGGGCGTAAACTTTGGCAGTTCCACTGTAGAATATTAACATTTTTGTTACTGATGTTATCGTTCATCATTACCAAAAATGTTAAAAAGGGAGTCCACTGACATACCACTCATAATAATAGAAAGAATCCACTCCGTACAATATTTTACGACCTTTTGTATTTTAACCTCTAAGGACTCATTACCCACCGTAACTCTGTATAACTTAGATAATAACTTAATAAAACCTATACCACTTGTTTGATAAGAGGTCTTTGTTTTTCTGGGTCCCTCGTCGTTGGTATGCATGTCATCTTCAGACCCATCAGACTCCTTGTTTGACGCAGACTCTGTCGCCTGCGGAACACAAGCAGGAGCGGGGGCAGGAGTTGTAGGCCTCTTCTTTTGTTTCTTAGTCTTACGATTTTGTACTGGTTTAAACGAATTTTGTTCAGAAGTATCAAATAAGTGAGACATCAGTTTTTCTTTCTGAGTTGGCTGAACAGTATCCTCGATAGCACGTTCTGTCACCGTCTGTGATTTCTGGGGCCTCGAAACAACAATGGGAATCTGGTCTTGCGATTGTTGCCTACCGAGAATAGGGGACGCAGGTACGTACAAGGTAAGGGCCTTCCTATAAGTGCAATTAAATTCTGACATTAACTCTCTCAATTTCTTTTCCTTTATGAATACCGGGCAAATCTTCTGAAGGGCCATATGGTTTCCGGTGCAATTAACACACCGATATAATGTAGACTCGCAATTTTCATGGTTTTTGGTGCACTTGGGGCACACTACCTTTGTAGATGGACACAATAAACGAGTATGGCCGAATTTCCAACATCGAGAGCACTGGGTAACAGGGAAGACATAAGGTACCACGTTCACTCTCATACCATGAATTGATACATATGCAGGTAAGGCCGGTCCTCTGAAAGCCAATCGAATAGCTTCACATTGTATCCATCCAGCAGCAACACCCCCTTTATAATTTCGCTTATTTAATCTTTTTGCGTACAATAGTTCTACATCACAACATATATTTTTCACAATGTCTTCCTCGGTGACCTCCAAGTCCATATCCCGAATAATACCAAAGGATATACCTACTTCTGTCGTCTTACGGCATCTCCAGCCGAGTTCGCTAAAAGCCTGACACTGTATGAACTGATCAGCATGAGTAATATTTTCAAACGTAATTAAAATTTTATACTGATGGACATATTTTACGCGTCTAATCCCATTGATGCTATTTTGTTGGAACAATCTTGCTAACGCAAATTGTTTAGGCATAATATTGCTACAGGTTGCGAGAACTTGTATTTCTTGTTCTGCAATTTCTTGTGTATCTTTTCGCACTATCTTGTGTCCTCGAGATATAGTTTGCCATCCTTCCTCTGATGAACTTCCCTCTTGCACTCTAGACCTTTTCCTGTTCATATCCTCCTCAACCAAACGCGGTTCATTACAGTCCATTTCTCCCCCCGAAAATTCGCCCTCATAAATGTGGTTTATTTCTGCATTCTCTTCACCTACTTCACCTGACTCACTTGTAACCAGCGGGTCATCTGTTGCGCACGTGTGCCGGCCGGCCGGTGCGGCCCGACCCGCGCTCATCGCAGATGACTAATTACGTTATTGTTATTATTTCGCACGACACGCTGTGTTCGCTTGGCTGCTCAATAACAACTGCCGCTAAGCTTTTGTATTTTTATTTTAGTTGTATTTTTTAACTCTTGCCATTTCTTTTTGCTGTGGGTACCATAAAGTATATTATTATTATTAATACATGCTCCTTTGTTATTTCAATTTACATTTTAAAAACCTTTAAAATCTTACAACAGTAACATGTATGACTCTGACTCTGACTGTGTAAATGTGTACACACACACACACATTTACACAGTCGGAGTCACAGTGTGTGTGTATTTTAGTGCTCTAGTTTGTGTTGCAAGAACTTTTCACGAGTTGCTTTTACACATTAATATTCCATGGCGACTCCGAAATTAATAAAAAACTTGGAGCCGAGCAATAAATTTTAACAGCTACACATTATCACTCGGTAACTTATCAAAAGTTACTCCCGTTTGTCAGGTGCCCGTCGCTAATAAATTTAACTTTGTCCATTTTATAACCGGTCATCTGTATTTGTCTCGGCAACCTCATAACGTACCCAAATCAGCAATTACGAGCCAACTTTAATACGTATCAAGCCATTTAAGCAATTTAGTTGCATGCTTAATTACAATTATGGAGTTTCTTTCGCCGTTTCTTCTCCATAACTATACACCTTGCGAAGTGGCGGGTAGATTAAAATAATATTAT
>DWRC01000075.1:0-11489 GCA_018250675.1 Astraptes naxos | reverse complement strand
TGATTCGGTTTGCCAAACCGGTTTGCCCATCGCTATTTCATATCAATAATCATTTGTTTTTTCAATTGTTTATTGGAGAATAACAATACATCGTTTAGTTTAAGTGTATTTTATTTTCTGATAAAGCTAATTGAAAGTTTGTAGTAAGCGTTTGTTTCATTACGCATCTTCCGAAGAATTACTTATATACTTTCATAGATTTCATGCTTAAAAATTTGACTTTAGCTTTAACTTGAGGTGATCTCGAGAAAGCTAATCGCAATGGACGCAAAAATTAAAAAATGTTGTCCAAATTGCAGTCAGATATATTTTTTAAAAGGTAAGTAATTTATTCTTGTTAAATTTTTTAAAATGTTCCTATTTGATGTCTCTGTAAATTAATTTAAATTACCATAAAACCCATAAACAACAATCGTGCAGTAATTTTTCCACCGGATTCCACCCTCAAATAACGTAATAAATCAAAATAAGTTCCACCTTACCTACCTATTGCGATAATTTCATTTCTGATAAGAATAATGTTAGACAAATGCCCTACCTACACGTTTATATCCATAATATTTCTCTTTTTCTAAAAACTTTTCAATCAAATCGCCATTCCGCTGTTAAGGTGGGTTTAAACCAAACTAACAAAGAGGTAGTATGGTAGTGCTTGCTATGTCTGACTCTGACAGCAATATTTAATTTCAAGTGCATCATTTATTATTTTGTCTCAAACTCCCAAAAAAAAAAGAAGGAAGAGAAGTTGGTGGATGACAAATCTAATGCAATGAAGGATATGGACTAAGGACGTCTGTAGTTTTGGTAGGCTTCCATCATTAATAGACATTTTTCTTGAGACCAATCCATAATTAATTCGATAATGTAATAAGTATTCAAATTGCTAGAACACAAGAATTCTTTGGGGAGATCGCTCCGGGGAGCGAGCACGTCTGAACATGCAAGAATGCTGTAACCAACTGTTCGCACATTCTAGTGTCATTTACATTAAGCGAGCAAGCATTCTTAGAATCGTCCATAGAATCTCTGTGAATGCAGACAGAATAACGAGCTTTGTTTACACGAAAAGAATTAAAAAAGTGGGGATAGAATGCGCATTCACTTGTCTGATGTAAATCGTTCTTTAAAGGTGATAGCACCCTTTGTGGTTCGAATCCAGTAGCACCACTGCCACACCTACTTCTGCCTAATATCAGCAGTATTAAGTGTTGCTGTGTTCTGGTTCAAAGGGTATGGTAAGGAAAGGTGCTAAGGTCACAGGTGTCCTTGGGAGGCAGTGGCCACTGATAGCCGTGGACTGCATGCTCTTTTGTCCAAAAACTTTATTTTAAAGATTTGTATTAATAATGACCATTCTATGTAATGAAAGTTTATCTTAATACTTAGTTAGTTATACAGGTTAAAAACATTTTTATTTGCAAACAATCGAGTTGTAGAGATCGTAAAATGCTATGCATTACTCCCACTGTTTCAAATGTAACTTTGCACTTGTTTGTAAAATAACATGTTTAGATAGTTAAAGTACCTATATTAAAACTGCTTGTTTTGGTGTTTTAGCCCTGTCGCCACAGGTACATGGGAATGTGCCATTATTTCTCTCATGTGGTCATTCCATGTGTGAAAACTGTATAAGGAATATTGTGAAATTTGGGGAGCCCATTGAATGCAAAATATGCTTAAAAGACATGGAGATAACTGCACCTGACTTAGCTCTCTTGCTGCAAAACAAAATACAATTATACCAACTATTCCCTGTCAATATCTACATGCTTGGAGAACTAACATATGAGCAAATAGAGGTATTAAAACCACATCATATAAGGTTTATCACCTACTATTCAAATTGAATAAAAATGTTACTTACTTTGTTGAAATTGTTACATTTATGTATGCTGCATTAAATAATATTAATGTATTATGCCATTGTGACAATTATTTAGCATCTACATATTCATCCGTGTCATTATTGGTTAATTCTATTCATAAATATTTTTCTTGCAGCCAACATCGGATAAGACAAAGAAAGAGGATGTAGACTATTTTTTGGAGATTCAATCTATTCTCCAAGACTCTGAAGAGATACATGGTATGGTATTAGAATTGGAATATCTTAATTGTGTTGTGAAGTTATAGAATAATTTTCAAAAGCTTGTGTTCTTAATTATTCTGTTTGACAGTCTGGGGTCGTTTAGTACTTACTTATTGAAAATGTTTAATTACTAATATTATGATATAACAACAGATAGGTACTTTTACTAATATCCTATTTTGGGTTGTAATTTTACATATATTATGTGAGTGATATAATTTATACTTTTAGCACAATGCATGGAGTGCCATAGCCCAACTTCAAAGGTATGCAAGCAATGTGAAACTACACTCTGCAACAATTGTTTCAATAAAATTCACAAAAATTTTGTCATATTCAAAAATCATACTCTACAGAATATAGGTAAGACAAGTTAATATTTTTATTACAATTTACTATTGTTTGTAGTTTTGAATAGACCATTGACAAAGATATCATATAAACCTTTTTTTAGACTCTGTTACTACCACGAGTTCCTGTAAGACACACAAAGATAAGCCTCTGGACTACTATTGCAAAGATTGTTCCAAGTCCGTCTGCATGGACTGCCTGGTAGTGGGGGGAGAAAAGTCATGTAAAAATCATAATGTGGTCTCTATGCAAGAAATGGTATGTCTTATCCTCCTATAATTATATATTTGTACTTGATATGACTAGATTTGTTGTATTTGTCTATAAAGTACATATATTTATGTTTATAACAAAAATCAGCTAAGGGAATAAATAAAATGCAAGTTTCTTGGCCACTTGCATTGTATGTGACATTAAATTTTCAATTAATAATAATTACAGCAGAAAATATATTAAGAAGTTTCACCTGATTATTACCATTTATCTTTGAAGACATACCTATTGGGTCAACATGAAAAAAACTAAACTGCTAAGTGGAAGTGAACATTTTTTCCACACGGGAAGTGTTTTTACCATAAATGGAACAGACAAGTGTGGTCAAAGAACTGATTGTGTTGTTAATAGTTATTGTATAAAATCTTGTTGTTATGTAATTTAATTGCATCAGTTTTATTAGTCTTATATAAAAATATTTTTCTAGAGATAATTGACTTTGTATAAAAAGGTTTTTAATACTATTTACTTAGCTTTTTTACATATGAAAGTATATTAAATTGTAAATAATACATATACCTATTACAGAATGAAAGCTTTTTGGAACAACTCACGGACATTACACCTAAAGTTGATGAAACTTATAGAAGACTTACAAAAACTGCTGTTGTAAGTACATTGGCCTATTTTCTTTTGAAATATGATTTATAAATTGAATAGGTAGTTTTATTTTGTTGTGTTTTCTAGGACATTGGGAATTTAATGTATAATATGGAGAATGATTCTGGAACATCAGAGCTTACTCGTATTATACATGATATACAACAGCATTTCTCAAAACTATCATCAATGATACAGAAGCATAAAAATGAAGTAATAGATATTGTTCTTAAGATACAATCCACTGAAAAAGATTCATTGGAGAATGTTAAAAATGAAGTGGCAAAATCCATAAAAGAAGCAAAAAATACCTTGAATGCTGTGAAATCCATAGATGAGAAATATTTGCGACAGGTAATTTTACTTACTTATGTACTTGTGTGTCTGGAATAGTTCTTTGGGTCCAGTGTTTGTTAAAGGGAGGTAAAAGTAAAACGATGTTCTGGGACTCATACATAAAAAAATGCATTGAATCAGTTGAAAGTGATTGATTTTGCACTCATAGAAAATATTTATATTTTGTATTCAGTAAAGTTTTTGTTCAGATATGTATGTATTTTAATTTTTAAGGCTGACTTATCATCCATCTTAGAAGAAGCCAAAAAGATTGCTGATATTCCATGGTATTTAAACAAGGATGAGGCTGTTGCAGATCTTAAGTAAGTTTTATATTACATGTTTATTAATTGTACTTGATGATTTAACTATTAAGTAACAGAGTAGACATATAAATTGTAGGACTAGTTATTATTGATTAGATTTTTGTTATGGAAATGCAATGTTATTCCATTATAAGTCTTAAAATGTAATTTTATTTCTAGGGTCAAAGTAAATGAAGACTTGGTAACTTTGTTAAGTGATTATATTCACTTGGAAGGAAGCGCCAACTCCAAGTATAAATTACTGTCTACTGAGGAATTAAATGAGAAGAAAATTGATATACCCCCGCCACCACCAAATGTGGCACAGCCACCGGAATTGCCTCGAGGTAATCTTGTATTTTCGTTTGATATAGAACCTATTCATTATTCTACTGGCTAAAATTATGTATTTTTTGTAACATTGATCCAGCTAAATTAGGACTCTATGAAAAAATTTATAATTTAGACAATCTTAACTTAATTACCCTATGAAATTGAAAAAATCTCTATGTATATAACCTCGTAAGGCCCAAGCTATATTAAGCTATATAAGTTGAATGCCCAATGTTCAATACGATGTACAAAATCAACTTACACAGTTCCGGCCCAAGCAAATGGAACGTTTTTATTTTTGGGAAAAACACAATTTAGAATTTTATGTACTATTATTTGTGTGTTATAGGATTGAAAGGAATGGAAAATAACCAATTTCATGTTCTTAACTCAATGTCCATTCTAATGTACATTGGGCATCTAGGTGAACATAAATTAAAGAATTAAAAGATATTTAATGATTTTTTTTATTAAATATTAAAGTACAAATATAAAATTTGAAACAACAAACTCAACTATTTTCTTACAATCTATATAATCTATATAGTCCTTGAAGTGAGATCAAATACCTTATTTGGTCTGTTTTCTTATCAAACATAAAATATAAACAATAGAAACTTCGTAATATAAATTGTGACAGTAGTCTGCATAAAAATCAGTCTAAATCTCCATAAATAAAAATACCTCTTTATCTTTCGCAAGATAACTATTAATATTGTCTACGATGCGACATCAATCACAAATTAAAATATTGAAAATCAACAAAAGGAACTTATGATGTTTAACAATTAATTTCAACAACTTATTACTGATTGTTGTGAAAGTCTTTGAAACAGTTTCTAAACCTTGTAAGGCACAAGTGAATACCACAAGCTTCGCATTTGAATGTGGTTCGATTATAATGGCAGTAACGACATCTACCCACATTTTCCAACATGAAGGGCATGTGTTTGGCTCCAGTTGAACGAAATATTTTATTTGGCACGGGTACGAAACTGCTTCCTGTCCGTTTGACTGGAGCTCGATTTTCATTTACCTCATCCTCTTCAGGTTCAGAGTCAGTATGAGCATAGGAGTCGATTAATGTTTCGCCTAACTCCATTTTAAAAGCCCGCAGCTGCTGTATCTTTTTTAAAGGTACCAGCAATTTTAGCTGATCTCTTTTATATTGAAGCCAAGAGTTGCTTACTGCCAGATCAACCATCGACGAGAAGAACCTTTGAGTCCATTTCCTGGTTCTATATCGATATGGACATACAGCCATGAGTCGATCAGCTAAATCCACCCCTCCCATTTTTTGATTATATTGTCTCACTACTCTAGGTCGTGGAACGGTCATGTACTGTTTTGTTTTTTTGCACCATCGTCGACACTCATCGCCTTCAATATTCGCTTCCACAGAAGATAAAAATAACACCGGCTTATTATCGTACCACTTCGTGAAGGCTAACTGATCATCATTTCTGACTAATACTTGACTGCTTCCTCTTCCTTGAGACTTTAACTTTTCGTCATTAATCAGTAACGGCCGTACATCAGCAGGAATCCGATTTTTCATAATTGTCCCAGTCCCTCCGATCCCTTTCTTTTCTAGCTCGTTTAATAATCTCTCCGACGTAAAATACCTATCAAAGTATAATACATGACCAGGAACCAGATTTTCTGATAACTTAAATACAGCCTTTTCACCTAATCCATAGTCAGATTTTTCATACTCGGGATAAGTAGTTTGTCCTTGATATATGTGCAAATCACACACAGTACCATTAGGGTTAGCTAAAACGAAAGCCTTCAATCCAACCGGATTAGGCTTACCAGGACAATATTGTTTGATTCCGCAAGACCCAGTAAACGGTATGATCATTTCGTCCACGGAAAGGCACTGATCTTTCTCTTGGCTTTGGCACCCAACCTGTATGCGATCGATTAGGGGGCGCATTTTCCACAATTTGTCTTTAGATTTAGTTTCTGGTAAAACATCATTGTCAAAAACTATTTTCAAGGAGTTTCTCAGTAAGAAAAATCTATTTCGAGACATATTCTCTGCAATGACTGCCACTCTCCACTTCTTTTCCCAATACATCCTTAAGTTTGGGTAGTTGATGGCTGACATCAAAAGCGTTATACCCAAGTAGATGTAAAATTCATCAGCAGTTAGGTACAAGGTTCTCCCTGTTTTTTCTACTGCAGTCTGATTTGTATTTGTTACTATGAGATCAATTAATTTTTCATCTACATATTGTCTATAATAATCTACGTTAGTAAAACCATCCGTATCATTTACGAGATATGCAGGCTGTATTAATTGTGGAAATCGTGGATTAAATTCTGCAATACTCCAATTACCTGAATAGCTGGTAGGAGAGTCTTCACTTATACTTTTCATTCCAGTATTGCGTCTTCTTCCCCGTCCTCTCCCCAGTCCTCTGCCACGTTCTAGCAATTCTTGCCCTCTAACGTTATATTCATAAACTCTAAATCTGATATCACTATCAGATTTAGAGGATCGTGTAGCCGTGGGAATGAATTCTGGGTCACCATCGTCTTCATCCGATGGTAAGAAATCTTCTATCTCAGATTCATTCAGTAATTGTTCTATTTATTCCGACGTAAGAGCTGGAAAGTAGAATTTATATTTCTTTACCTCATTTCAAAAATAACGCCCAATGTGCAATACATTGAATATCAATGTTCAGAATAAAATAAAATATAGAAACTAGCGTATCTGATTCAAAATAATAAAACACATGTAATAATAAGTATTTTAGCAATGTTTGAAAACAAAACAGCGCTCGATTTCACAAATAATTTAAGATTTATACTCACACTTCTTCCTACATGGTCACAGAAATGACGGGGTTTGACAGATTATTATCTATGGTCTCCAGGTAAATGTCATTTGTTAAAATGGCTTCCATGAAATTCACCAATCACAATGTTCGGCTGATATTACGATAGGCGTGAAAATTTAAAAGTAAATTCCATAAGAAATAAATGTACATTACGATGTACACTGTGTGTTAAGGAAATAATTTTGTATTAAAGTTCGGGCGGGATTGTAAAATCTTACCTTGTACATTGTGATGTACATTGGGCCTCACGAGGTTAAGTGTAAACATTACATCGTGCATTTTATTCAATATTTGTTTTTTTTTTATACTGAGCGGCATTTTATTTTAAATGAAGTGTTTTGAATACAAAAACCACTTTGAAAAATACTATAATGAGCAGAGTATTATGATCACATTTTTTATTAAATTTTCAAATGCAGTAACTATTTGAAGAAACACTATTTAAGTATTACTATTCACTATTAAGCCAAAAATTAATTTATAAAAAATTAAGGGTTGGTAATTAAATGAAACAATATATTCTAAATAAAAAGTAATATGCATTTACTTAAATCAAATGAACAAAAAACAAAATAAAATAAGACGCTCCAGTGAACTAAAGAAATAATTTTCTTATTAACCACTGTTACGAGGAGGTATAATATTGAATATAAGGTAGAGTGTGTATGAAAGAGCAAGTTTTAGAAAATGTCACAAAAAGGGAGCTTTAGGTGAAAGTTACTTAATAAAACTATTTTTTTTAAATAATTAGTTTAATAATCTCAGTTATACAAACAAAATAAAATGAGAAATAATGATAGAAATTATTAAAATCTTAACTTCAAATAAAAAGGGAAATCGGCTCTTTCAAAGCAACCTGACCATGAAAGAGCTAGGCTTGTGCTATGAAAGAGCCGGGTTCCTCTTAACAAAAAAAACAGACATAAAAACTTTCAATAAACTATTATCTCATACAAAACTCGAATCAAATTTTAATATTGCTATTTCTGTGAGAATCACAGTTCAAATCAAATTATCAGTCTAAAATCACAATCTTAATCTTATTCAATAATTAATTATATTAATCAGTCTCCGTTACTAAAATATTAACTAGAAACATTTAGGGCAAAAGTAATTTTTGGCACCTTTAATTCCACAAGATTCATGTGCCCAATTATCACAAATCTTACACTGGTACCATTCCACCTTACTCTTAGAATAATGCCCATTGCACACAATACAATATTTTTTATCTTCTGGGAATCTGTCTTCTTTGTGTGAATTAGTCTTCTGCTTTTTCAATTCTAATAGATTAATTTCATCATCAGAACTTATTACTGAAGAATCATCGTGCAATGAAATGTTGGCACTGGAATCACTGAACTCATCCTGGTTTTGGAATTTGATTTTTTAATATTTTGTTTTGTTGTCATTTTCTTAACGTTAGGTTTTTTAGGTTTATTTTTCTATTCTTTTTCTTCAATTTTATCCTTTTCTGGAGTATCCGTGATTATAGCTGATGACATTTTACGATTGTTTAATTTTAAAGTCTTTCTGGGACCCGATTTAAGAAAAGGTCTTACATCTTCGGGGCTAGCGATTTGTGATGTTGAGGGCAATGACAGATTTCTGATCAAATCATATGTTTTATTAGGTTCGACATTTGGAGTTCTAAAAATTTCTGAAGCATTTGTATCGGAAGTGCTGCACTGAGGTGTTGTGGGTCTCAAATTTTCTGGAGTAGTAACTGGATTAGGTCTGTCGGTCACATATGATGCAAAGAATGTATCATCAGAAAATATGTTACGATTTAAAGGATATATGCCAGTTTTGATGAATCCTTGAGTAACATTTTGTAGACTAAAAGCTGTTAAATAGGCATCTCTAACTAACTGCGCAATTTGGTATATAGTATCAGTTTTACCAGGGTTGGAAAGCATCCATTCATTCATTACTATTCGATATCTTGTTTTAAAAGGCCCATAAACTGAAATATCCAGAGGTTGTAGCCGATGGCTACAATGTGACGGAAAAGTCAACACTTTTATAAAGTGATCTCTGGCAAAATCTATGACACGGAGATTGACATGGGAAACATGGTTGTCTAATAAAAGCAATACTGGATTTTCTTCTGTTGGTTTAACATGGCTAACGAGATGTTCCATAGCCTTCATCAAATTATTTTCAGTCATCCAGCCTGAAGCATGGGCTAAACCCAAAGCACCAGAAGGCCCATTATTCAACATGTGCTCTTAATAATTTACTCGTGGGAATATAAACACGGTTGGTAGACCGCCACCTGTAGCATTAATAAAAAAGAGAGTTTTCACAAGCGTACCACGTTAGCAGAAGTTACTTGTCCAATTTGTTTTAAGCCTTTTTCTAAATGAATAAATAAGTAAATAATAATAAAGAAACAGGTATATCTTTTTAGTGTTTTGAAAAAGCCATTTTTGGTGCTTTGAAAGAGCCGGCTCTTTCATGGCCTCCACAAGTGGCTCTTTCAAAGTATTTTGTGATTTGAGATATAACCTCAAAATATAGCTATTTGGCGTAAACTTAACCAGATGAAAACTATTGTAGAATAATGCTAAATACATGCGTAACAATATAACATAACAATTTTATTATTAAATACTGTACTTTTCTTTGTAAAACAAATTATGTTAACACAATATTAGTTACTTTTTAGTTTTAAAATCTTTGTTGTGGTCCACTAACGCCATTTCTTTTTGTAGAACTGTCAAATGTTTGTGGGTGACAGCTATCCAGTGTTGCCATACAAATAAAATTAAACTATGGAAGGTTTTTGGCAAATGGTAGGAAATGACATCGGCTCTTTCAAAGCCTGGCTCTTTCATACACACTCTCCTACGTAGCAAAATGGCTAGATTAGGATAAATATGAAGATTTAAGCGCCACCATTTCAACGGGGAATTAAACTTCCCGTTTTCATCAAAGACTGGGAGAACTTCATCTTTGGTGTACGCCACCAACTTCCCTTATTGCACGTAGTAAAGGTGAATCTGATTGTTCTGGCTTGCCTACTATGGTTTCGAGAATATACCATGGCGAAAATTTATCTTTTATGGCTGGTTCTGCAGCAAGAGTCGAAGAATGGTCAGAACCTAGTCGCTTACTAATGATCGTAACAAGCAGCTCTTCTACTTTTTTTTGTTCTTGCAGCTTCACATGGATCCCAAAATACGTTTATTTTGTAACGAGGATCCAGAAATGTACAAACTGAAAATATACTGTTTCTCTCTATCCCATCGAAGCGCGTTTCCAAGCCTGAGTGAATTTTTGAACTTATCGATTTAGTTATCTCAGAAAAGTTTTCTCCCATGAGCTGGTCGCAAAATCCTTTTAAACATCTAGTCATAACAATGATTCAAATTTAAATTCAAAATCTTGTACTGGCTGTAATGTAATTTTCTCCACTCATCGCTTTAGTGGCCTCATCGAATGGTTTTAGCTCTTTACAGAGCTCTGAAAACATTATCCACTCCTCATTTATTATATTAGGCAGATCTTTTTTTTAATACGGCGATCGTGGCACGTATGTAGCTTTCGGGCTCCACAAATCTTTCGAGCATGTGGAACGTCGAATTTCATCCTGTTGGAACATCTTGAATAAATCGCTTTGGTATTTCATCAGGTTTTTCTAGACTTTGTGCTTTTAACAACCGCTCTAAAGCACTGGAGCTCATTTTAAAATGGCGTACTATACTTGTATATTTTTTAAACTATCTTGGATAATTAAATTTAGAGTGTGACCGTAGCATCCATAATGTTTCCAGTCCAAATCTGATATAGCTTTTTTACATTTGGTGCATTATCACTTGTTATAAAATTTACTTTGTTAGTGATGATTAACTCTTCAGTAGTCTCTAACAGTGCATTTTTTTATATTTACACTAGTGTGTGCACCATGGAATGCTGTACATTTTAATAAAAACAGTTTCATTTCCAGTTGCTTTGTAATATACCAGTTATGGCAATATACGAATCATTAACTCTAGAAGTCCAGAGGTCCGTAGTTAAACATACGCTCTCTACGTCTGTAATTTATTTTCTATTTGTTTCAATTTTTTTTTAAATAAAGATTTGATATTAACAGTTTGAGACTGTTTTTCTTGACGGCAGTTCATATCCTGGTATCCAACGAGCGAACTTCTTAAATGTACGTTCTTCAACCAACGAGAATGGGTGGTAACTGTCTGTGGGATACGCGTCCACCTGAGGTCGGACGGCTTTAATCCCACTCTGGGTCACAGACAGAAGTCTGTGCGATCGAACTTCTAAAGCGATGTTCTTTGTATGATAGGCCACAACAGATTAGGCATAAGCACAGCACGTACCTTAGTCTGC
>DWRC01000074.1:0-11499 GCA_018250675.1 Astraptes naxos | reverse complement strand
CTCCTTCTCGGCTACACGCAGAGAGACACAACCAAATCAGAAAATGGAAACTAAAAAGGGGCTTTTTCCTTGTTGTGTCACAGTTTAAATAACTAGTAGGTAAATAGTTATCATGTCATCATAGTGTAAATTACACTGTACTCAAACAGATATTCTCATTTAACACTTCATAACATTAACTATCATTAGTTATCCGATATCATTATCGACGTTTAACTTTCTTCACCTCTTTTGATTTTATTAAAGTCATTGGAGTTGGAAAAAGTTTTTCTTACGTTAACAAAACTCAAGCGTTATAAATACTCAAGAAGTAACATTTCCATTCACAAAGTTTTTCTATGACCATTGATTACAAAAGTCGTAACTTTACAGAAACAACTGTTTATTTTCAGATATGCTCACGAAGCGGTAACAATTAAAAACACGGCGAAAATTGGGTTTTATTCGGAGCTAAACTCTCGGCTGGCACAGTACAGAAGTGGCACAAAAAGGAACGAAGATTCAGCGGGACGCTTCGCAAATTCCGCGGTCGCTTATGTCGTACGTCTCAAGGTGAACGCCCTGAGTGCTACCCTCCCGCCCGGCACGTGACCCGCCCAGCTCTTGAGCTAGGTCAGGGTCGCTCGCGACATCCGCGCCGACTTACACGGACCCCCCGTCTCGAACGCCCGCAACCCTACCGAGGGCCGCGTCTCATTGGACGGATCTCACCTTCCCGCGTCGCCGACTCACCCGATTTTTCTGTTCGAATAGTTCCCGATGTCCGGCGGGTCGCGTCTGTTGACCCGTTGGGTAAGGTCAAGGATGTGTAGCGCATTTTCGTGCGAAGAAATCTCTGAATGTGCTCATAGTTGTTGAACGTCGCGACTCCGCGTCGTCTAGACTTTACACACTCCTACAGACGATATTCTTCTCGAGCTTACATAATGTCCGTTTTCTAACTTCCAAATCCGAGTTGCGCATTATTAATTGCTACAAACGGACAAACTTGACAAATTATTGCTTCGCGTGCACTGATTTCGATTCAATTTAAATGTGTTTGTATGCAACACAGCCAGGAATGTGTACATACGCAGCTGATTACCAAGTTTGCATCCCTTCGTATTCCCGAATTCTATCGATCATAACTGCAATGGTTGAAGATTCAGCTGCTTCGTTAACGTGCTCGGCCTACAAAATTCATCAGATTTTACACTACTTTCTGTATAATAAATAATTATTATTCTTTTTATTATTTACGAAAACTCTATCATTGAATTCAGTAATGTACTTAGGTATATTTTAATTATACAGGGTGATTTTTCCAATGGTCAAATCTGAAACGGTAGGAAATATCCAATGTCACTACAATAACAGATATGTTGGTTTTGAAAAATAATTCGTACGATTTTTGAGTAAAAAACAAACTTTTTAAATATTATAAGGGTATGCCGGTTTAGGCAGTGTTGAAATTGGCTCCGTAACTTCCATAACATATACATGTGTCCGTTATTCCGTTATATTATAGATTTGACCATCCGCGCCCGTTTGTAAACAACCCTGTAGACTCAAATTATTAAGATATGTGTAGGGTAATAATGTCGAAATCCGTTCCAATCTGTTGATATCAACAGTGGCCACGAGTGGAGGAATACTTACCAGTATTGAGGACGCACAAATTGTCAGAGCATTTGGTGCAGAGTTGGCCCGCGGAATGCCGAGCGATCTAATTATGAAATTCCGTAGTAACTATTTCATTTACGTTCTATTGGCGTAACACAATCAAAATGTTTACTGAAATGGTGAATGGTCGCACTTTGTCGCAGAAATATAAAAATCTACCAGTGCATTACTGGAAGCGTAAGGTTTTCTGATCTAAGGTAGGTACCTACTAACTCCGATTAGCATTAATACAAACTTTCAAAAATAATAATCACATTACAATAGTACTAAATGTAGATATACTATGTCTGTCGGGTCTATATTTTTGATCATCATCCTTATCTACTGTCCTGCTATTGGGTACGGATTGGGGGAGGTTACAATCTTAAGCGTTTCAATCATTGTCCACTGCATACGAAGTGGCCATTTCAGTTGTTTTTTTACAGTATGGAAATAGCGTCCGAAAATGCAATACATCTGTTGATAAGCGGCCACTGCCTCCCTTGGAGATCTACAACGAACCCCAGATAACATCACAGTCTTACCTAATGTTGACCACAAATGCATTGCTACCCCTGAGGACTAAGTTCGTACGCCGCGGATAAGTACCTATTTTTCCCTTATCCCACCCTTCAGATCAGAACACAGCAGATCTGAACACTGCTACACGGATATAAGTGTGGCTGTGATAACTGCGTAGTGTGAGCACAAAGGGACCTATCACCTAAAATTTGCAGTGCGTCTAATTTAAAGTCATTGCTATTCCAATATATTCTTCGCAAATGCTCAGAACTAAGTTTATATGCGATAATATTAACGACCCGCGTGGCGGAGCGGTTACCATACCGGTCTGACACGCAGAGGGTTCTGGGTTCGATCCCCAGCCAGATAGATATCTGAATGATGAGTTTAGATTTCTGTTCTGGGTCTGGGTGTTTGTGTATTCGTCTTTGTATGTTTCCAAGGCACCCACGACACAGGAGAAAACCCTGTTGGGGCTACGAGTGTAGAAAGCGTTATACTGTTCGTTCCGCCTTGAGGCACATGTTCAATAGTACCTTTTCGGTGTATATTTACACTAAAATCACCTCCAATCATTCGAAGAAAAATATTCTTATCTGCGCTTCTGATTATTAAAATCTCTTCAGACATGCATTAACTGAGGATTGAAAACTTACGCTTAAATACGAGTACGTACATACATACATATATACTTATTGTATTCCCATCGATCATTGTGTTTCAATAAATAAAACCTACCCAACCTAACTTTCAACTTTTCATATTTGAAATACGAAAACAAAATTGCCCTGGTTTTGCACTCAGTTACGAATGGTATGTAGACCGAAAAACGACATATATGCAGCCCAATAAAATGTATACAATCAACAATTTGGTCGGTGTTCGATCGATTCGTCCAATAGATAGTAAAATGTGTGGGGGCGTAAAGGGTCAGAGTTCGATTTCCCGTCAGTCTAATTTTTTCGCAAATAGGATGGTAACTGGATGATTGCTCTCGTTTAAAAAGTTTAGTAATTTTAGCCTCGAGTGGAGAAAATCGAAAAATTTTCCAACGCCACTTTTAATGGTGTGTCTTTCTTATTTCAACCAAGATTCCTCTGTGGAAGATGTTTATAAATAGAGGTTCGGTTGAACTTCGGATGGGTCGGCGGAGTTGCGGTTAATCAAAAAAATCGTTAAAAGATAAAGTGTTTATGGCCTTTGACGATTAGGTAATTATTAATAAATAAATATTCCCTTTTGTAAAACATACGTTAAGGAACTAACAGTTGGTACGCCTTGCAAACAGTTTTATTCGAACCCTGTTCAAATACGGGTGCCAATATATGCTTTCATGGTTGTAGCAAAACTTCATTATCGTTCATGTTCCGGTATCTTTTTTTTAGAAACCCAAATATGAGATCTTAACAAATAACTATAACCATTGTACAACATATTATATGAAATCACTAAAGATTTGTCTACAATAAAATAGGGCATAACATCCTGTGAAAATATTTTTTCTAAAAAAGTACCTAGTTATCATAACAATTTAGTGTGTAAGAACCTGTTATTACGATTACAATCTGTGGTTAAAATCTACAGTGTGCTTAATTTTTGCATGTCTTGCATACATTTACGGAGGGCTGCGCCGCCACCCCTTAGCGAACATAAACTTCGGCCAGACCTTATAGGTACTTGAAATTAGAAGCTTACAACTTCTCAAATAAAAGTTAGCCTTCACTTAGATATAGTATAATGAATACCGTTGCAATATTATTAAATACTGGAAAAATATACACTGACACTGTACTTAAATAAATTTCACTCTGTAGTTATAAAACAGTAAACATGATGCGATTCACCGCTCTTGTCACGATATGTAATAAAAAATGACACGTTATAACAATACGTTACTTTAAATTTTCCCATAATTATATTATAATTCGCTTCTTCTATCTGATAAGTACTTAAATTCTAACATAATAAAAGTTTACACATCGACTCTTGTTTTTCTCATCGAGCAAACTAAAGGGAATTATTTTAAGTATACACATCACAATGAATAGGGAATTCGAATCGAATTTGAATTATTCAAAACGAAAGACGCTAAAAGAAAGAACCTAATTATCATAGAGATGACGGCTCGTATCACATGCACGATTTGTGTAACATTATGATTTTATTATTAATTTAAATATCGCATACGAAGCTACGGAGTGTGCCGTAGCAATTTCATTATTATTTCAATCAACTGAATGTAAATTTATTCAACAATCTCACGAGGTAATTGCGATGCTGGCGTCTCTTTCGCTCACGTCGACTTCTCGTTCGTGCTTGTGGTGTTATTCGACGAACCCCACATTCTTATGCGTTCAATCAAACATAAGCTCGCTTGTGTTATGTTGCGACTCTGACTGTGTCTCGGTGGAACGCATTGTTTTCTCCTTTTGTTCTATTATAAAAATTAGACGGCGACGACCGTACGCTTACGCTATTGAAATAGAAAAATTCTTAGTAAACACTCACAAATCGCTAAGCCACAAACAACTGAATCCTTCGGGAACAGAAGAGGTTGATACAAACAAAAGATCGGTTAATTATAATGAATAACTTTTCAGTTGCTGTCTATTAGTAGATTAGAGAGATTGTTAAGGTTTCACGCGTTTTAATTCACTTGGCTAGCTATTAATTTAATGGAAGTAACTGCTATATTGCTGGTTGTTAAACACGGCGTACCAAGGAGCTCGCGTAAGTACTCACGATAACAGCTTATACAAGCTGGTGGGTGCATTTTCGCACGTATCATTCTTTAACCCCACCCCGATTCAAATGAAACACTGCACTATTCCTAGGCGTGTACTTAGTGAACCATTCCCCTCTTCGCGTAAAATTACGACAAACAAACGGGAAGAGTTTATTACTCTATTCTAAATGACTCGTTTTCTGTGCGTATAAAAAGTCAAGGCAATGTCAGATACGTTTCAACGGAACGGACAGACACATTCAATTCTTAAATAATACGTTCGCGTGATTGTTTTACGATTTCATTGTAATATTTTATACGGTTATTACGATTGTAGCAATAAAAATGATGACTGTCTCAATAGCAAAATTAAATAGTACATGATGTACTATAACTATTGGTTTTTAACTCTTTTAATAGGTACCTACTACAAGCCGTCATGAACATGGGCTAATAAGTTTCTATTTGTCCAAAGCCAGCTAATCCAGCTAGTCACATCAATACAAACATCCAGCTAGATATCATAAACAGTCAGAAAAAGGAGGAAAAAATGTTTAGTGGGAACGCAGTTTAAAATTGCCGGATGTAACAACACTTTAAATACTTTTTTCACATGCTAACAACTGGAAGCAAAAAGATATCGCTAAAAGCCCGCCGGCGTTTGATAAGTCACTGTAATGCACACATTCCGCCACTTTGACTTCGGTAAGCTTTAATTTTACTAAAAGTAAATGTTGCCTAACTTACATCATTTTTTTCTGCTAAAACTGCAAACTGGACCTTTGATTTCGTTAAAACCGTCCGCTAACTTCTTTATAGAAATAAACTAAAAAAGGAGCGCGCAGTCCAACTGCAGCTGAGTAGTCAAACGTTCTAGAACAAAGTTTGAATGAATGTAGCTATTGTCCGCGACTCTGCTCGCTGTTCTTACTGCGTACTTTCATGCTCATTTTCGTGCTCCGAGAGCCAAATTTTTGATTGTTTAGCCACGTCACCCAGCATTGGTATAAGGGTTAATAATCTCTCTGAAATCAAGTTTTAAAAACATGTCGAAATGAGAGATACAAATTTGACACAGCCCAAAAATTTGCTGTTTTAACAATTCTTCAGCATGTAGCTTTCCTCACAATATTTTTCTTCACTGATAAGACAAGTGCTAACTAATTTAATCCCCAGTTTGGAGCTCGAGACGCATGCCAGTATGGAATAAATTACAGTATTTTATATTGTATTGTATTTGTATTAATTTATTATTGGAATGATATTCAATTGTTAAGTACTAGCTGTGCTCCGCCGTTTTACCTGCGTTAGAAAAAATGTTACATGACAGTACAGATAGCAATTGACATTAGCGTTGGCGGCGGCGCCTGCGCACGTGTGCAATGCACACGCGAAACACTAATTAATTTTTCAAAAATTAAAGTAGCCTATGTTATTCCTTAAACCTTCAGCTATTTTCCAGTGAAAGCCTCGTCAAAACCGGTTCAGCCGTTTAGAAGATTACCTCAGACAGACAGACAAAAAATCTATAATTATACTTTTGTTATAGGTTTCTACCGTCTATAGTTTAGTTTCATATGCATTCAGTAAGAACTTATTATTGTGACATTACAAACAGACACTTCAATTTTATTTATTTGTATAGATTCGAAAGCTCGCATACCTACTCCCTATATGCATAAGAGCGTTATCAGTGCTTCAATTCCCTCAAACTACGTCACAGTGTGCCACGGTGCCACCGAGTGAACCGAACGGCGCAGGGTTACCACTAACGCATTTATTTCGAACTCGCAACCCTATCAGTTAGTACTCGAGTTTTAATTTCGAGTATCCGTAATGTTTCGTATACGTTTTATAGCCTGAATCGTTTAACACGAGTGGTTCATACTTTATGAGGCAGTTTCCGGCGAGAACAAGCCGTATTGCTATTTAAATACGGACGTTAATAATACAATATTTGATGCATACACGCTTATCCGCCGCCGTCCGTTGAATATTCAGTTATAATTCGCTTACAGCAAAGATAATATTACTTTAAAATGCAGAGTAATGAAATTGTTACATTTTTTTACTAGAATGCGTTCTTATAAATCGGTATCGAGTTATGATCTGAATTGATTTCAGATTATTGTTTTAAATCGCATCTGATATAAATGTATCTTACTACTTAAATATTTTCTGCATAATGGGAGTATGTTATTTTGTGAAAATAAAGTTTCGACCGTTTCCATATCTATAGTTAAGGATAGATATATATTTTTTTACATTTCTCACCAACCAAAACCATTTTTATAACGTTGTCTGCAAACATGAGGCCTTATGGGCCGTTTAGAAACATCTGACATGAGTAATGTATGTGCTACCCACATATGACATACCTACCATATAGTCCAACAATCAGAATTAGGTACAGGTAGGTGGAGTATGTTTTAGACCTAATCCAGGAATGGATAAGACAAAAAAGGCCCGTAGTCTACGTGACCGTAACGCCACCTTCTTTAACAGCAATCTTTGCACTGCTGCTTAAAAAGAGCGGCATGACCTTCCTTATTTATGCCTACTTAGTGCTCAAAGCAACAATAGCCATTTCTTTATTAACAGGTTAACCAGTGATAGGTTTCACTTGACAAAGTTCTATTGTACTAGTATAATATTAATATATAGTGTAATGTGTATATAAGAACAATAAGAATATTTTATTATGAAGTTATAAGAATGTAACTCGCGCTCGCTGTCTGCGTCTTTAAAATCAGTTGGCACCAAAAGTACAAAACAAACAAACCAAACTAAACAAACGAAACCAAAACAAATGGATGTCAAAGGATAGTATGTATCTATGTTAACTTAACATTTAGGCTTTATTTTTTTAACATCGACCGTATCTAATAAAAGTTATTACAATTTGAAATCATAACTTTTCTTACGTCGAATTACCTACGCAGATAAAATCGCGGGTATCAGCTAGTATTAATATATAACAACATACGTAATATATTTATATAATAAAATATAATCCTTTCTTTGATTTCCATACGTGTGTCGTAATTCATATTATATTTCGCTTATATTAAATTAATTTTAATACAATGTTTGCGTATCTGCAACGTAAATATTTGTACGTAAATAAATTATAAGTTTTACTTGGCATGTAGCATATTTAAACGGTTAATGACTGCGCTTGGAATCCATTACAATAGTGCAAATATAAATCAGTTAACGCGTTCGATGAAATTTACATTTTGTAAATTAATACATCGCGTACGACGCATTCAAATACTAGCTTCGCACTCGATTCCGTATGGTGTTTTCAACCACGCTTTTATTACTTGGTTGTATGTTTGTATGTAACGGAATCTTGGAACGTCCTTTTAAACGAAACGTCGGATTAATTTGAAACTTCGCATGCTTATCAAGGACAAACGAAACGAACTAAAAAGTGAAAAATAATTATTATAAAATAGCGTGGGCTGCATGGTGTTAAATATATCAAAAAGCAATCCACGCTTTTTACAATAACTATTTTTTACTTTTTAGTTATTTTTATTTATCACAAAAGCGTTTTTTTTTTAGTTTTTCTTAACTACCTATTATTCATTTATTTTGAAGACACTTATAAAAGCCTGTAACTACCTGTAAAAAACAACTATTTCGATGACACGAACATTACATTTATTTATTTAAATAAGTACCAACAGTATGAGAGTTGTATCTCCGAAAACACTTATTTCCTCACGCTCTTCTAATTCAATTTACATTAGGGATGCAAATAGTGAAGTCCGACATCGTATTTATTTGCGGATCGGCCACCGTTAAGTCGATTGCACAAAAAGGGACTTCGGGACAAACTAATTAACATGTATTCGATTCCTGTTTAATTGTGTCGTGGTTTCGACTGTGGCAAGATGTTTTTTCTTATTTTCTTTTATTAAACTTTTAAATCCAATTGGAGCTCAATGCAAATCAAACCTTTTTTTTAAGAGCGGCCCATGGACATTTGTAATCGTCCCCAAAAAGAAATCTAAATTCTCTCTTTTAATATTATAGAAGTAGCAAAATTCGTGTAGTCCATTGTACTACTACAAACGCAAAAACGTCTTCAAGCCGATTTAGCGGTAGACGCGCTCAACACAACTGTCATTATGCAGACATAGGGTGGGACCAGATTTGAGATTATTTTTATAGTTTGAAAGTAACAAACGAGCATGCAGTCCCCTGATGGTAAGTGGCCACTGCTGCCCATGGATATTTTTATCAACCGTAGATAAAATCAAAGACCTACCTAGGTTGACCACAGATGCCTTGCTACCCCTGAGGACTAAGTTGGAAAGTCTCGGGTGAGATGTCTCCCTTACCACACCCTTCAGACCAGAAAACACAAGAGGTCTATTCGTTGTTACAACAAAGGACTAACTTGCAAAATACTAATGCCATGTTATAAAGCAAATTGACGATGGTACCACCGGAAATGCAAAAGTACAGCTTTTATTCAGACCGCTTCTTCAAGATCGCCTTTTTTGTGTGCTGAAGTATTTTTTTCTTTCTGGGTTAATATTGTAAACAGAATAGTATTTTTTTTCCACTTAACCTTAAGATACTACCTTCAAATATTCAGAAGAACTTCGTTACAAATTAATTACATTAGTGTGAGCACATTTTTTTCTACTTAAGGTCGACCGCAAATGCGTTGACCCTCAAATACAGAATAACTTCGTTACAAATTAATTACATTAATTCGAGCGTAGCGTGCAACCACAGACATGTATGCAACAAACAAAACAAACATGCAGCGATTGACATTGAAAAGCGATATGTGTTTCCGACAGACTGACTTTAAATGAGGACAGTTTTGAACATTATTTAACGCGAGTCAACGAACGGTTAACCGTGTTTTTAAAGGAAACATTATTTACATATGAAGTTGAGTTGATTGTTGCTTATTTTGGTATTGGTCCATATGATATGCGAAGAGATAACAGTGACTTAAACGTTTAAGAAAATACACGCCGTCAGAACATAATACTTAACGATTGTTATCAAATAAAAGACATTACAAACGTACTGAAGAAACTGTGTCATTGTAAGGCATTCATTCTGGACCCAATTCTTAAGCTTGTGGACCGAAGTTCATTAACGTGACTTGAAATCCATTGTTGTCGTACACAGCCGATTTTACAACCTGAAAATTGAAATGTTTTTTTTTTCAATCTTCCTTTTTTTTTGTTTTGATTTATACGTAAATTAAATTGTCTAACTTCTGTAATCGCGGACTATGTAAAGCCACCATTGCAAATTATCTTATCTTATTGAATGCAAACTAAAACCTTATTTTACTTGCATTTATAAATTTAACTACGCCATGTTAAAAGAAATTCAAGCATCGTTCTAACAATACAAAACGCTCCTAAGCAAGATTCTCTTACCGGAGAATGACACTGAAAAACTTATTACAATTATACATAAGGACACTCGTATTTTCTTTGATCTGTTACAGACAATAAACCATAAACCGTACAGAGTATAAATATCAGGGGCATTAGACACGTCTCCCTCAGCCAGACGGATACAAGATCACTCGACGGTGAGGGCCTATGACGGTCGAACACCACACAATGCAAATAAGTCTTCAACTAGTCTGTGTAACAAGAAAACTTTTATGCAGCGGCAGTAAGTGAACAGACGATGTAGGGAAACCACTTTTAAATACGTTCAGTTTTTTAATATTTCTAGAAGTTATACAGTAGGTTTTAAATAGTATGATAGTCACGAAAAATGCGCACTACGCGCACCTACATTCATGGAATGATGAATGTGGCAAAAAGGAATTTGGATGAATATACATAGATAAAAGCAATAAGGACAAAATTTTATTACACTTGAAGTAAATTCGGTAATTCCGTAGAAATAAAAACTTGATTAGCATTATGAAAATGTCCCATACTCTATCGCTTAATATATTTTAAGTTGTTTTGTTGTAGGTTTTCAAAAGTTTTAAACTACATTAATTTAAAGATGATAAAATTTGATTAAATTGATTAAGTTATACGGATGTTATATTATTGGGTAAGTTGCGTTAAATCCATCCTAATGGATGGATAATAAGTTATCAACATCTTAACTTCGTAATGAAATATAACAATTACTAATTGCTATTTTTTTTGGTAAAAAATTGCTTACTTTTTAATAGGTAGATAGGTAGGTAAGAATTGAATAATGCTAGTTACCGCATAAAATAAGAAGGCTGCCTAGGTTTGCCTCGTGTTATATTGTTCAAGTATTTATTTTCCGACCCCCTAGGGTCACTAAATCAGCTGTATATTGGACATTTCATTTGTCATGTGCACATACTTAAAGCGCGCGTGACACCTCGCAAATTGGCGGGCGACGACGCAATAGACCCCTTGAATAGACCTCCGCCGTGATTGTGCTCTCGATCAGCGATATTCATAAATGAGTCTCGTTAATCTGAATAGTGTGATTTAAAATAACTTCATTGCTTCTCGATGTTTCAAGTTAAATTGAGTTAGTTAGTTATTCTGAGGTCCGCTGATCTATTGTATCTGACAAGCACGATACACAATGAGGTGGAAATGTAAATCTTACAAAATCTTCTT
>DWRC01000073.1:0-11501 GCA_018250675.1 Astraptes naxos | reverse complement strand
CGAGTCGCATCACTAGAATAACTATAAGGGTCAAAGATTAAAAAACACTTTCCTTCCTTCAATATAGGCTTTGTTACTTTTGTATTAAGGTTCAATGTAAAAACTTTTTTATACTGATTACTGATACTGATAGATATGTTTGCATATTTTCGTACATAATAATTTTGATAGTGTATCAGTTGATGAATTAAATGAATTTATTACATAGTTGTGATTTTAGTTATCGTCCATCTTGGTGCTTGTGCTTAGTGTATAAATAAAGGAAATATCTAAAACAATCATGATTCTGTTGAAAGGAAGTAGAATTATTTGCTTAAAAATGCAACCTACGAACAAGGTACACTTTTTTAAACTTTGCTTTTTGTTACTCCGAGTCCGCCGGTCAAATACAAATGAGCTTGGAGGAAGTAATAATTCCTCCAAGCAAATGAGTATGTATAATCACTGAAGAATATTATTATTGTTCCACCAAAGAGTATATAAGTCCCTTTTTAAAGTTTTCGTTTAGTCAGTCAAACAGATTAGGTAGATCGATCAGTCACTCACATTCGATCGCGGAAGTTAGCCGTGTCAGTAGTTAAACGAGGTTAATATTTAATAAAATCGTTAATGTATTTTATTACTGAATGGGAAGGGACGCAAACCGTTAATATTTACGCGAATATTTAATGGTCAACAAATATTTTTTTCATTTGTAAGGTATTCAGAGCGATGGCGGCTTACTCATCAAAGGTTTCGCTGAACGAAGTGGTAATAGCATCAGCAGTGAGGACTCCAATAGGTTCCTTCAAGGGCAGCTTGTCGAGTCTCTCGGCGACGGAACTGGGAGCTGTCGCAGTGAAGGCGGCAGTCGAACGCGCTGGAATTCCCAAAGAAGAAGTTAAAGAGGTTAATTTCTGTTTACCTACTTTCTATTAGTGCCGTTACCTCGTTATACTACGCGTATGCATAGATTACAGTAACTATTTTAGTAGTCATGTGTTTCTTAAAACAATTAGATAAGATAGTCATTTATCTAACACATATCATTTTTAGTTGCATAATAATTCACTATATTACTACCAAGAACATAAAAAACGAATTACTATGTAAATTTCTTCACAAATAGGTAGTTAGTCAAATTATTAATTGTCCTGTATTTTATTATTTTTTGTTCAGTATATTTTAGCAGTATACCATAAACAAATTGACGAAACTATGTAACTAAATCTTGGCATATACGTTTTATTTCTTGATTGGGTTTAATTTTCAGAAATATTTTGAATTCAGCTTATTGTATCACATCCTCATAACTCGAACACACGATTGAGTTTAAGTTCGGAAACTAAACGAACGTGTGTGCCTTGCCAAAGATTTGATACGAGAAACTTGTATTTGAGAAACCATACATGTGCGGCCGCACTGAATTTATTTAAATCTGAATAATCGATATTGAACTGTTAGTTTTGTATTATATTGTAAATTCACATGCTTTACGTTTTTTTTTTCTGCTTATAATAACTCGAGTTCAGTCATGCTTTGCCATTAGGTATTTTATTTTATTATTTTTACTATTAGTCAAATTAATAGCTGTAGAGTTTGTATGTATATTAATATTATACAAATATAACGCAATGGAAGATAGTAGTTGATTTGTTTTTACTTCAGGATGGACAGTAAAACAAAAGGTAGTTTTTGGTTTATAGTTTATTATCAAGTAAATATTATAATGTGATATAAATGCATTTGGGAAAGTTAATACAAAAGTACTAATAAAAAATCTTGGTTTCAATTGAGTTTCACTTTCAAGACTACAAATATTTGAGTAAACGATCCTTACAAGTAATTCTGTGACTAAATTCAAATTGAAACAATTTTGTACGATTTCTAAACCTAAATGTTTGTAAAAATAAATAAAAATATGGCCTTAAATGTAAATCATTATTATTCTAACTTATATACAGAATGTACATCGAGATGGTGTTATGTATCTCTTTCAGTCTTTGTATACGTGAATGCTAGCAAGAGACTAACCGACCATTATATAAATGCACAAAGTTTTAATACACACAAACTCATGGTCAGTGCTATGACAAACTAAAATTTTACAAAATCATATCAATATTTTCACATTATATAATTAAGAATAAATAAGTCATCAAATTATAAAATAATTATTTGTATGTCACCTGCAAGGCGCTTCTGGTAACATAACTTAATGTTGCACGGCATTAATCCATGGTTTGCAATATATAGACAGAATGTAAAATTTGAATTCACTGTCATTATACTTAACATGTTTGAATTCTCGTTAAATTCATGCTTAACGTGGTTTGAGAGACGAAATTGTGCAGTTTCTTGAGCCGATTTACGTATGTGAAGCGGATATGTTCATATACATGTGTCCGTCGCGATCAGAGGAGTGGCCAGCGAGCGAACGGTCGCGTCCGAAGTGCATGCGTAAGTGCGTGTCGTGCGTATCGTGTGCGTCGTGAGAGGCGTCGCCGTCCAGACGCTCGCGCGACGCCGACGCCTCGCGCTCCACTATCGTAGCCATATGGCTCCTGGAACTATAAGTTAATAGTATAAAACGTTGCACCATATGAAAGGAACGTGCGTCACCGAAATGAATCACTCTTTTTGTGATGTATTCCAATGATAGAACAACATATTGCTGTAAATTACGAGTATATTAGGCAAACTGTAACATAGATAAGTCTAAAATAGACTCTTGCATATCTTTTTATGTAACAATTGTTTAGGTACAAATAACCGTTAAAAATATTAAACTAAACTTGTTAAATATACTGTTTATACGAACGAATGTCTTCCAATAGATCCAACAAATAAAATCTGATTCATAAATTCATTTTATAAAAATTGCCCTTCAACTGCTATTTTAACTGACTGCTATACTATTTGCATTCAAAAGGATAGGCAAATATCCTGCTAATTAACAAATTAATCATAATGTTAATACCTGTTATCATGTTTAGGATGTCCAAATGTAGTGAACTGGGGACATCCGTTGAGAGGTCTCGGAGGAGGCGGGATCAAGTAGTCGTCCAATCTGTTGTCACCGTCACATGCCGAGTTCATCGTTAAGGTGCTCGAAGATATCTGAAACAGGAAATAAGCGAGTCATATAAATATTTTTTCTTACCGTACGTAAACCTAAGTTTCGGTCATTTTTACTGTTGTTGGTATTAACCTCTATTTAATCCTTTGGGTTGGAATATCAAAAATCCTTTCTTTGAACTTCGTTATGACATGACTTTTTTCAATAAAGGTGTAAAAAGAGTTCTTCAGAGCCGGTGATGCGAAGGTGACTATTTTCTATTAGAAGGGTTATCTAATGAACACCTGTAGTAGCCACCTTTGCTAGTGTCTGATCACTTTAGATTTGAATATAAAAATATAACATTTAAAATCGGATCCGATATAATCAATTGACTAAGCAAAGTATGATTTGTATATAGTAGGCAGTATTGACTTACAATTGACTTCGCCTTGTCGTCACACTCTGATTGTACGCTATTCGTTTCTCCCACGCTGCCTCCGCTCACAGTGCTTAGTCTGCCTGATGACGAGGAACCTAAATATAAAGTGTTTTTGTAAGTTATGTAATATGTTGGTTTTATTATATGTAGTTTTACAATAACTTCTAATGTCAGAATGAACTCACTGTCACTTAGGCTGCTCTTTGGTCTGTTGTTTCCATTCCGCTTTTCTATTGTTCCGGTTCCTGTGTTATTTTCGTTATCTGTAACATTACAAACAGTCGATTTCAGTAGGTTATAAGTTCCGTTGTCATCCTACTAGTTAATAGGTGGTAGCAATAATTTACTTACGTTTTTTTTTGCTCTTAGAAAAGATTTTCTTTACTCGCTCGAATGGCGTCGGCCTCTTTAAGTTATCCTTTATTTTTTGTTGAATTCTTTCATACTCTTCTCGCATTTTATTCAATTGCTCCTGTTTTTCTTTAAACGATTGTCGAGTCTCATTTCTATTTTTCCATTCCATCACGAGTTTTTCAACTTCGGAAATCGTGAAAACATTATTTTTAAAGTCATTTATTATTTCTGCTAATTCCTCTTGACCAGTTAGAGGAAAGTTTTCTTTTCCTGACTTAACGCTACCACTGTTACGTATTATGTCTTTGGTACTTAAATTTATTTGGCTTATATCACTGGTGGGTGTATCGATACTAAACATTTTAGTTTCTTCAGTCGGGGAATACAAAAATATGTCGGATTGCTGCGGTAATAGGCGGGAACTGTTTGCGTACAGGTTATTAGGTCTAAATTTTGGACTTTCAACTTTAATGTTAGATGGTTGAACCAAGTAGTCATGCTCGATGGCTTGCTGAATCCTGTCTTCTGTGTTATCATGAACAGCAAAGTCGTTTTGGTATAACTGTTCCATAACTTGTGGTAACTTCAGATTTGGCCGTTGCTTTCTTCCGTTGTCATTAGAGTTTACGAAGTTTTCTTCCAAATTCTGAGTGCATTCTTCGCTAAACGGATCGGTGGTTGTTTCTGCATCTGCGTCCTTGCGGGTCGGAGAGTCAACTGTATCGGAACTTTCTACTATTCGTAACTCCGCTTGTTGTTTATCTTCGTCTTGATTGTCCTCTTTGTCATTGTCAGACATATTCTTCAAGTAATAGTACATGTTTGAGAACTCATTTATTTTCTGGAAGAAGAATAAAGTCCATTTATACTATACTTATATAATAAAATTCAAGATATACCTACTTCGAAAAAAATCAACAATCTGAAATCCAGTTGTGATTCGAGTCAGATTACGATTATTAGTTCAGTAAAAGTTTATAATTACAATTCCGTTTCGAAATTTTAGTTACTTTCAATTTTTTAGTCAACTTGTACCAAACTTTAATTTCATTCAGAAATCGTAATTACTCGCGAAATCCAAATCTTACCATGTGGTCAGCAAGCATATCCGCAAGGCGGTAGTGCTTTTGGTCTCTTGCGAGGTCAGCGGGCGTGCGTTGCCTGGCGTTGCGAAGCGCGACGGCCGCGCCCCCGCCCGGGCACTCCAGCAGCTGCCAGCACACGCGCTCTAACCCGAACCGCGCCGCCCAGTGCAGCAACGTTGGGTATTCCTCACCACCTACGATTGAAACTTATATGTTGAGCATACAGTGTTCCGTTCACGTTATTCCAAACAACACTGTTAGCACACGGTTCTACTGCGATTATAGCGTAAATCATTTCTTTTTTTTTGAGCTCCACCTAAGGAGGGAGCTAAAGCATGTTCAGAAAATATTACAAATATACCTACATTTTAATTTCATCTGTTCTGAAATGTCTGGTCCTACTACCAAAAAGTTTTAGGTCACAAACAGTTGGAAGCTTTGGTTTTATGTGGCTTTGACTGAGTAAATCGACCGAAAAGAATAAAGTCCAAAATTAGATTACGTCGCTTTGTTTTTGTGTTGCCTGTAGCCTGTAGCTACACAATGGTCACGCATATTAAGGTAGGTACTAATGCAACCGGACGGTCAACATCTGTCGTGCACACGTTAGCTATTCTTCGTTATCTCAGAATTTAACTTTACTATGAAAGATTTAACTGAATTGATTACTTACTAGATACATCTGCTTTCGGGTTGAAGTGTTCCGACGAAGACAGTAAGTTAAAATGCGGTGGGATATTCTTCTGGAATGCATTCAGCATCCAACTGTCTAATTGGTCCTTATTTGTCGTTTTAAAACCCAAAGTCTGAAAAATAATATAATTCCGTTTATACTTTTTTACCTGCTTAATACTTTTTGATTGACACTTTTAATGATGATCCAGTTATTAGACAAGATAATGGAAATTTTAATCAGATTATAAGTATTATTTCGTACCTGGCACATAAACTCCAACGGATGGTCAGAAGCTCGCAGTAGCTGGTCCAATTCCCGCAATCGACTCTCACATTTAATTTGTCGTCTGCCTAACGATTGACCATTCTTGCTCACGCGTACCCAAACAAGCATAGACACTTCTAAACATGACTCTGTAAAGAAAATTTGTAAAGCTCAATTATTTTAAAAGAAATAATTTAAAAGTTTATTTTCAGTAAAATTTGATTGACTTTTTGATTTTTCATTCAACAAAAGTTGATACAGCCTTTCCATTTTGTTGGCTTTTGCTAGACTGGAATATGTTAATTAGGTTTTTACTTACCGGGTATATCAAACTGTAGCGTGTAAGGGTTTCTTTTCTTGAAAGTCGGTATCTGTATGACCTCTCCTTTTTTGTCCACCATTATCTTTATACTGTCTTCCTCCCTAATGGGGTCGTTCAGAAGCGCTATCACTCGACTCTGACCCTGGTAAACAACGATAAATAATTACGACAGGCCTTTGTTTTTCTTATAATGTAACTTTGTGTACTGCTTTTCCAAGTAATAAATAGATTATTTCCAAATATTGTATGTATTATATTACAATCAGAATTTGTCAGGAATATTTAGTTGAATCTATAGTGTAAATGTATGGTTTGTTACTACATAATCACTTACTATTTTAACTTTTTTGGGGACGATAGAAAAGCTAGTTCTATCGGTAGCTGTGTCCTTGCAATCTTTGGTTCGCAAAATACCAACAGCTGCAGTGAGGAAAGTGTCCACGAATGATGTGTCTTTTTCACGCACCGACATCATTTGCCATTGGTCTACTACTGGGTAATCTGAAAATACGTTAACACGTGTAAAATACGTATATCATTGTAATAGTGTGTCATTAAGTACCTATATCATTAAAAAAAACTATTTGTGTAATCACACGAAGCTTCAATATACGATGGATTTCTAGCTTAATTGTTTTATGGGAATCTTGAACATCAATACTTAAAAGATTACTTAAAATTACTAACCGTCACAGTTATTAGAAATAACGTGGTTTTTCTCGACGCCCAATAACATGACTAAAACTTTGTCAACTCTGACTAGAGTGTCGAAGCTAATGTCTCTCTTCATATCCGACAATTTCGAGGCTAGGTTTGGACAAAGGATCAAGATTTGCAGTTGAGCTTTTGAAAGCTTGTCTATTTTGTCTTGTGCGTCCGGAGATACCAGTTCCTCTGCCGTCACTGGTGTTACTCTAGAAATAATATTCAATTAATTTTTAATACTAATAAAACCTTTGTACTAAATTCATTCGTTCTTTGAATTGCATTAAAAACACAAGCTGAACACTATCAGTATTTCTTCAGTAAATATATATCAATTGCATGCTCGTAATTATATCCTACGATCTAGTCGAGGTTGGTAGGTATAAACTACCTGTGAAGTTATACCAAATAGCGACTCATTTCTCCTCCAGTAATAGACTTTGTATCTACAATAGTCCACTGATTATGAGTTAGATTACCTGTAGTGGTGCCTGGCCCTCTGTGACATAATTTTGTCAAAACTCGCTACGAGATAGTCCGACCACAAAGCACTCTCAGGGGAACCCGAGCTCCAAACTATTGCTATGTCTTCCATTTCTGTAACAAAGATAATTACATATTTCATAAAGTTAATAAACTTGTAGTAGGTACGTAGGTATACGAACAAAGCTTCACTAGAATGTGAAGTCGTTTATTAATTTCTAAAACAATTATAACAATATGTTAATGCATTAAAATCCTCAAATTTAAATTTAAATGCCGAAATAATTATAAATACATACAGCCGAATATTTATCGAAGTTCGTCAAGAAACAGAACCCAATAACGAATTTCCCTTTTATAGTTATTCAATATTGTCTACTTCCATTGTCTCATGTGTTCCTTGTGTACATTATATTGTTACGGTTATCTAATAAGGAAGTCTAGATATAAATCGAGATAACAAGTGTGATTGATGCTCTGCCAGGCGGCCCAGACGCCGGCAGGAGCTTATACTATACCTTACACTGAAAGGAAGTGTTGTCAAGGGATAATCAAAGTATGAACGATGTCGTTCACTGCATATCACATGGGGGTCATTGGCTGGACCGAAGTTCATGGATCTTGTGATCATAAACTTTATTACCTAACTATTTATGGCGGCAATCCTGTGCTTTACTAACTGCCTGCGTTATTTACCTATAATAAAACGATTTAAGTTTATTTTGTTACAGAAAGGTAACTAGGTATAGAGCATAGGCTAATGTACGATAGTTAAGTACAATATAACTAACAACGTTAGAAGATGTAACTACACAATTGCAGAATTATCTCTACTATGACTTTATCTATAAGAAACTACTAGATACCTATATTTATTTATTTAATACACCCCTAAGAGGAAACGCCCTTATTGATCTAAAACTTAAATAGCATCAGTAGGGAGATTTAGAGACTGCAAAATTCGTTTAAATATCCGGCAGACGGTTTGTGGGGATATGATACAAAAAAAACTAATTATTGGTTGCCACGAGATACGACATCTGTGCAGAGACGCTGCAGCTGCTGTAATTTGACCTGCAAGCTCTTGTCTTACCATTACCCTCTACCTCTTAATGGCACTTGAAATCAATTAATACAATTGCAGACAAACAGATTGCCTTTACAATTAGATAAAAACACGACGACGTAAGTTGCTTTAACATGGCGTCTTATTAAGTATGTTACTTGTTATAATGAGTTAGTTGCTTATGCATATTATGTAGGCTACACTCCATGTTGAAACAGAATAAATAAGGCGGAGCCCTCAAAACACATTTCTTCCTTCCCTAATATTACACTCCTGCACGTGACTTAAAACATACGGTGGTTGTTAAATTTTTTATTGCATACAACGCAGCGCATACACGGGGCCTGCTTACAAAATATGCTATGCACCGCGCGCACCGGAAACTCATACGGATTTATACTTACCCACCTCTGCCGCCAAATGAAGACCCGACTAAATGTAATATCCGTTTCCTAAATAGACAAACGTCTATCAGCGTCGCCCGGAATAACTATAGCCGATTAGATGCGGCGAGAACTAAGCCGATGCGGTCACATTAATAGAAATTATGATAGAACGCCGACAGCTATAAGTAGAGCTTTGTGAACTCTTAGAAATAACGCTAAACGCTTTCTACAACACTAAAAATTAAAAAAAAAATAATTGCTAATTAGTTATTCTTAACATATAGGTAATCAACTCTATCTAGATAATGAATATATTTTAATAATTAGGTTTTCTTCTAGCTATCTAATAACTAAAAAAGCTACTCGATAAAGCTTCATAGCAAATATAGATCTGTTTTTCTTCTTATAAGTAACATCTTATTTCTATTCATGTTTTAAGTCATTTCTTAAATGTTTTAGTAGAAGTTTAATAAATAAGACAATTTTAAAGAAACGCACCATATATTCCAAGAATCAGCTTGAAAATATAGACTATAAAACATACATGGAAGCCATCAGAGATAAGTTTTGAACGTTATTTGAAATTAAATCCATTAACAATAATCTTAATGTAAGTACGTTAAGTGGAGTAGCAATTATAATAATAAATATTGCAATGTATACATTCGTGAGTACGTTACGTTTCAGTTCGATCACTTGTAATAGATGGAAGCCTTTTGGTCGGATGTTACGTAAAACATCTCAGAAATAACCCGGAGGTACTCAATGCCCATAGACGATCACCTAAACCTAATTATTTAGGCCACAAGGTGGTTACTCGTTCACCGCTTCAGTTTTCAGTTCAATGGCCGCCGTCTTTGAAGTGCCGAGTGAAATATCGTAGGTTCCTATAACAGTTTCCAGTTTGTCAGGTGGTTGTTTGATCTAGTGTTACTAGCAAGTGAGGAAATAATATTAGGTCGACGTTTTGTTTACGCCTAGAACCACATTCGGAATAGGTCATCTTTTTACCGTACATACAACTGAAGTGGGAGAATTATTGTATTTATAGGTATATGTATGCATTTATGGAAATTTATATATTATTTATACTAGCTGACTTATGTTAAATTATTTACTCATTATTATGTTTTGTTATGCAAAATCTAAAATAAATATTGGCAAATAAATAATGAAAGATGAATTCCAGTTATATTGATGTCGGTAGGCAGTAGTAATCTCTTATCACTATGTAAACTGGTTTTTACTACTTCAATCAATTATAAAACACATAAAGAAACATTTTTATACTTCGAATAATTTTAAGTCTACAAAATTTTGGAAAAGACTGACTGAAAAAGGAAAGAAATATTCAGCCACTATTTTCCAGGTTCCTAAGCGTAAATTTGCCTGAATTTCTGTACAAAGTAAAACACATTGCCTTAAAACAAAACAACGAAATTTCAACTCTGCAGCCACAAAATAAAAGATCTTATTCCTTTTCTAACTACCGAAGTTGGCTGTAACGTTTTGGTTCAAAGTCGGTTAGGTTTGAGTACACTGAATGAATATTATTGACAATTAATTTTAAGTTCAAGCTATTTTTTATTTGATAAAAGCGGTTACGAAAAACATTCTCTATCACATGTGTGGATTAGGGATGATCAGTGTAGGACGTTTCCTAAGACCTTATAAGATGTAAACTTATACTTTGAACAAACAATTCTTGTATATTTATATGTAACTGGTTTCTCTGGTATGGGTCATACAATTTTGATAATTTTTTGTACTTTTTGTATCTAGGTAAGTTTCATCTCCGTAATAATCCGTTTTAATAAAAACCAAGACGAAAGTCACTTGAAGCGCACTGCGAATCTCAGAGCAATAAAATTTAAGTAGTGACCACTCATCCACTTGGCCACGGCGATGAACTAGGCTTTAATAAATGATATTTTCAGGATAAAGCAATCAGTGTACAATGCCCTTAAAAGTTTCAGGGCTTTACATTTTTACTTGTCTCTGGAGGGACAAACTTCAAAAACCTTAGCAGTGGTGCTTGTAAATAAATTTTCAGAGTATTTTTAAAGTTAATTTGAATGTTAAATTGCGCGATAAATCTTTGAGTACCTATCTCAGTTTTAAGAAAGGTGAGTTAATTTGCAATTTACATAGTATGAATTTGAAAGTAAAATTTTCGAACAAATTATTCCCGTTTCGCGTTGCATTTGCAATTTTAGCGAGAATAATATTTAGTTTATTTCATATTTGAACGTCACTTTTGTTAAAAGAAGCAGATAAAATTTAAAGTAGCAACAAAGAGAATAATTTTGTTATCAAGATAAGTTTATCAAGTTTGCAGTTATTATTTCGAATGGGTATTTCAACTGACTGTCACAAAATCAAAAGGAGACAAATAACAATGTGTATAATCAACTGGACCGGAAACACGTCCCATTTGCAATTGTTTTGAGGGCGTCTAACTCTATACAACCGTCAATCAAGTTTCAGATTTGTCCAAAAACATATTTGATTTATCTGTAAAATGAAACAGGAAATTTCAATTCAAATATCTGTTCTTTTATATACAGAATATGAATATATAAAAGGAATATATTATTTGTGTGTATTTACGTATATATCATATATCAATGCATAGTATGCCTATACTCCCAAATTGTTAATTTGTATTAATTGAATGATTC
>DWRC01000072.1:0-11506 GCA_018250675.1 Astraptes naxos | reverse complement strand
CTGAGGTATGTAAGTTTACATCGACATTATATACATTATAAGTTATAGTTCTTCCTCGATTTTTTTACACAGTAGTTTTTGTACTATTTGAAATGCCGGGAACAGGGAAACGTATTTGAAATCATAAAAACGATCTACTCAGAATACCTACATAATCCTTAGATTCCTCATCTGATGATATGACGTCATAGGGTGTACGGCAGGCCGCGGTCGTGGTCGTATATCCGCAGCGTCGTGTCGCCGCGTCGCTGGCGGGTCGCGGGCGCGGCGCTGATGGATGCGGCCAATTTGTTATTTATGCAGAGACGGACCGATACGAGCGGGAACAAATACCTGGCATTTGTAATACTCGGAGATGCGGGGAGGGGGCGCGGCGGGGCGGGGAGGAGCCGTCTCGTGTGGATTTATTAATAGCGGCTGTTCATCTTCCAGATGATGTGCTCTACGTGTTTACGTCATACTGTAGCAATAGAAGTCTCTATTCAATAAACAAAAAAATATTCGCTGAAGCTTTTATTACAACTTGGAATTATTAACTTAGATACTGATCTATGTCTCAAATAATATCAATTCGTTCTGTCAGGTCTTGCACGATTAAAGAAGCAAATCACCTCGAAGGAATTTATTCCTTCAAGCAAAGCAGTTAAATTATAAATTACAGATTTTGTAAACACGCCAGGCACAAGCGGCGTTTCCAGCTCCACATTACCTATCACATTATCCGAAAGATGTACATGTAATAACTAGGAAAACATTTGTAGAAATGAGTGCTTTCGCTTTTCCATAAATAGAATTATCCAAGAATTTTCTTTTGTCTTAATACTAATGGTTAACATTGAATTAATATGCATATAATGTTATGTATATAACGTGTATGTTGCGAACAAGATGCCGCCATGAATAATGAGCGCTGCACCTGTGCGTCTGGCCGCACGCGGCCCGAACGCTCTCGACGGCGCGCTGAGCTCGAGAGTCTTCACACTCGGCTCGGTGCCTGCTTTGACTTAAGCAGCTGTTAGCAATATAAATCCATACAAATAAATATTACCATGTACCTGGTTTTGATAATCAAGTAAAACCATAAAATTTAAATTCTTAATAAGTAGTTCCAAAACTGTTTGTCTTATTTGTCTATTAACATACTACTACTTTGTATCAGAAATCTGAAAATATTGAATATTGCGTAGAATTCTATAGCAGATTACTAGGAACTATTAGGAAACTCGTTTATAATATTCTACGGGAGGGCAGTTTAGTATGGCATTTGTATGTATTTGAGCATACCAGCGGCGGAGGGCGTGTCATACGCTAATTATCTGGCGCACTACTTGTTCGAACAACGAACCCCTCGCTTGTACCTCGCCTGATCCGTTGCCGTAATTAGGCTATTAAAATATTAACTCGTTGGCGCTAACATGAAACTCAATCTTCTTCCTCTACTTAAAATAAAACACTTATTATAGCCAATCGGGTAAAAATTAAACGAAGAGTAATTAAATCTTCATCATGAACGTGGTATTAAAATTTAAGTCTATAATGAAAGACTTATTGTATTGTGCGCATGCATAACGACTCACAAATATGTACAATAGTGCATATTATGTTATTATCTCCATCACTGAACATTGTTAAGAGTTAATTTGTTTTGGAAATAACTTTCGAGAAAGTGGAATGCTAGTAAAAGAGTTAAATAGGGTAGACATTTACTATGATGATAGGTAGCTAGGTGTGTAATATGTCACGTTTTATGTGCATAGCTTAAAATAGATGTGACAGAAATGCAAGTGCATTGCCATTTAAAATAGAACACAGAGGCAAATATATTTGTGAGATACAATATTTGTCTCTCACTGGTGGTACTCTCTCTCTCTGATTTTTTGAAGTTATTTGCGTATTACAAATTAAATATCGTTTGCTTTGACGGTGAAGGAAAACGTCGTGGGTAAACCTGCACGCTTCAGAGTTCTTTAAAAAAGGATGTTAAAGGTGCGTAAAATCTACCAATTCATACTCGGCCAGCGCTGTAGAGCATGACCTAAACCTCTCTCACTCTGAGAGGAGACCCGTGCCCAGTATTGGGACAGTAATAGGTTTACGGTAGTCGGTACTTTTTTTGCCGGATTACGATGAATCAGGTATATGATTTTTGAAATAAAAATATGTGATTACAATTAAGTAGATGTTTCTTGTTGTCCTTGAAGGAATAAAAAGCGTCCCCCCAGGGCTGCATACCGCGGGGGGCCGGGCCGGAGCGGGCGGCGCGGCGGTGGGACGGGGTAGGGGGTCAATTTCATCCTTCGCATTAGCAATCACAGAGCTGCACCGCTGCCATGCACCGGGCCTCCTATAACGACGATATACGAACCAAGGTCCAGATTGATTTGTTATACGTAAAACTAAATAAAAAAACTATGTATATATAGTTTTTTATTATCGATATATATGTATATCTTGCGCAGAACACACGGTGTAACACTTTTGCTTTATCGTTGTTGAATTTGAAAACGGCAGTCACTTGTAAATAATAACTACACCTGATTGACTTTTTTTTAGTTCATATCAAAATACTGGACGTACGCGCTGGTCCAATTGCTATTGATTCTCAAAATGAGTATCCAAACTATATCAAGGGAGTAAAAATTGAACCTTAATCTTGGGTAGACTATAAATGATTTTAATGTTTGTAACTGATAATTAAGCGGTAATTGGGCTCGTAATATTGATATTATCATGCGAGTCCCGGTTTCGTGAGTTTTGTCAGTACAAGTAACCATCATTAATCACTAATTGAATGGAGCAGCAATAGAGCAATAGCAGCAACCAACGTTTTCAACAGCTCGTAATTAATTAGCGTCAGTTGAATCGCAGCGGTGGCGGGCTACCGCACGCGCCGCAATGTTTTGTTGATTTGAACGTGCCTGCGTGCGGTACCTACTCTTAATTTGCGGTTTACTTTATTGTTTACAATGAAATACTTAATTTACTAATACTTATAAAAAATCCAAATGTGACAAACAAAACCCTTTTATATAGAAATTACAGGAATATTTCGATCAGAAACGTCCACCACGTTAGTATCGTTATCTTAGTAGTGACGAGAATGTGGTGGCAGCGAGTATATGGCGACTAATTCCTGCTTGACAGTTAAATCTATCTACTTTATATACATAATAGCTGTCTCTCAGCAATTAATTTTGTTTATGAGAGGCTACATCTCGCATTAGTTCCGTAGCGGGCCACACATTCGACAGTCGTTAAATCGTCTCGGCGGGCTGTGCTATGCGACTACGCGGCTACGAGGCTACGCCAAAATTAAGTAATCTATATCATGTAGGTATATGAAACACATGTTTTAATTATATTCTACGCAGTGAATAAACACCTCTCCTCCTGGATATGCAAAGCGGGGCGCCGGCCGCGGCCGCGCGCTTCGGAATAAATCTTTTATGAGGCGTCGCAGCTGCTTTTACACGTTAATATTATTCCATTGAACTCACTTCTGCTGTAATTCAATCTGCGGCACCAATCGTCGACGCTTTTATTCGAGTGTTACGAAAGTACGTCAGCTACATATATCACAGAATCAGAATTGAGTTCAGTTTCATATATTACATCGTATTATGCGCTGGTATTTAATAAAAGAGAATCAGGAATGTTTTCCAGCGCTGCGCTGGAGCCGTGCGCTCGCGTGGCTCCGCGCGGGCGACCCTCGACCTTGGCGCGCCTACAATACGGGCGCTCGGCGCTCGGGCGGCGCCCGTCGAAGCGCGCTGATTGCTAATACGTAGTGTCAACCATACACCCCCGCCCCGCACACCCTCCGAGAACGCCGTCACTGAGGCGATCACTCGTACATCTAGTGCTTACCATCAGTTGACTGAATAGTTTGTGAAATGTCTGTTATATCTCAATTATACACACGACAATCTATATTAATCTCCCGAGAAAATGCATTACACTATTACAGGTATGTATACGAAAACTGCAACTATAAAAGATACATTTTACATACATTACAATTGTAATATAAGACCTTTAATGCGTATAACAACTGATACCTATATTAGTAGACTAGTATCATTACCATTGTTTTCTTGGACGTGGAAGGAAGTAACGGAGTGAAATTCAGGAAATGGGACTAACGTCTCTCTACGAACTTATCCATTTTATATGGTCACCCACGTATACAGGCAAGCGCGGTTAGTATAGCTTCTAAATCTACCGGAACGTATTGTTACGTTACTTTTGATAATACACTTGCTAAAAAGAGAATAAGAACATAAAAGAGATAAAGCAAATCTGAAAGCGAACTAAGAACTGAACACGCACAAACGGTTCTTAATGTAGTTTTGGGCTGCCTTATTGAGCCCCGCTTGCGCTCGCTTTTGAATGAAAGTTGTAGACTGAACTGTAGAGAAGATCATTGTCGGGTTTAAAAGTAAGACATTTTATTATTTTTTGACTACTTGTTAAACATCACATTTGAAATTATAAAGAAAAGGTCGAGAAAAACAAACTACATGACTGTGAAATATTTACACGTACACGATAGGTTCAATGAAAAAGTTGTCTGATATTACAAATATTTAGTTTAGATCGTATTTTTTTACGTATTCATGTAGAATAAATTCGGGTAGAGAAGGTACTTCAGACGGCTTCGCTCGCTGCAGACAAAAGGTCGTGCTCTGCGTCACAGCGGACGAGTTAATATTTTTAATAGCCTAATTACATCGGCGGAGCAGCTTCGGGAGAGGAGAAGGGGGTGCACTAGTCGCACAATTAGCGCTCCAGATAATTAGCGTATTACCCGCTCGCCGCCGTCGCTGGTACCTTCAAACAATTACGTACGACTTGCTCGCACGCTCCCTCCTCCCCTTTAACCCGCACCGAACGGTTGTCGCTAACGAATTCACTCGTACCGAGAGTTTGTCACTACATAGATGAATCGTTGACTTTTGTTTAACATTAGCTCAAGCGGCGCCTGCCACGAGGGAGTTCCTACTGACGCATGTGAGTGTGAGATTTGAGTAGCGAGCAGCAAGACCGGCATTGCTCACTATGAGATGTGAATGATATAATAACTGAGTATTAGCTTCAGCTGAAGTCACGATTCATGTACTTAAACCGAAACGATGAAAAATGCGCACCGATCAATTAAATTTGTAGATATACTTCTTATATGGGTTCTTGTAGTATACTTAAAAATATTCAACTTCTTATTGGTTGTAACTCTATGAAACTGCCGAATCAAAAGAGCTGAATTCAAGCGATTTGAATGTCGGGGTTACACGAACCTATATAATTATTATTTCATATTTTTGATCACTAATACCGATAAATATTTGAATCCCGTGAGGTGCTCCATTTGCGCGAACTCCGCGGGCGGGTGGCCGCGGCTCTACATTAGCGCCCGCAAATATCGAATGCCGGTGTTAATTGAATTTATTGTGCGGTACTCATATGCAAATGACAACATTGGTTCATAAAAGTTGACAGAGCTTAATTTATACACGAGTCCCCTTTACATACAATTTTAATAAATAAAGTATATTAAATAAGTGAACGAATATAATTGGGTATACTGATATGATTGATACCACATCATAACATTATAATAATTCAGGTTTAAATAGTAATTGACATATTATTCGTAGCTTTTTTTTGTGTGAAACACAAAACATAAGGTCTTCTATCGAGAAAAACGTCATTAATAAGTCTAAGCTAGCTAAACTTCTAATAAACAGACAAAAAACTATAAAATAGTGGTAGAAAATAGTTGATTTCACATACTTCGAACTAAATGAAGTACGAATGTTGACATCCTAGCAAAATGATTCTGGGTCACATCTTGGCTGTTCCAATTCATACTGACATCCTTCTGCTTCCTTTTGTTTCGCAATGAGGACAAAGGCGAAGAAAATGGGGCACTAACATCAACGTCCCTGAATACCACAATACGAATGCCAACAACGCGTCGAAACATTTCAAACCCCATGCATGACTGCATGAGTGTAATGTTGGAAGAACTGGGTCGAAGGAGCCGTCAGCGCGCGCAGACCAGAGCCGCTGCCAAATTGTTACAAATTAGATTTGGTGAAGGTTCTACTAAAAGTACTTTTCTCAATGTAAAAAAAATATTTTGTTCATTACAATTATCTGACAATTAATTTTTCGCATAATAAAAATAAATCATTTTCCTAAAAAACAGAAGCATAAAAAAAGAAGTATATTACTAACTACTACGATTCGATTTTGGTAAAATCAATAAGTGATTTTAGAAATTACAACTAGCGCACGTTATACAATAAGTTCAGTTTACGTTTTATATTCATGGGAATTTTTCTCAGTAACATTTCCCAGAATATTTGGTTTGCACGTGTATGTTCGATTTGCTGAGACGCGACATAATCCGCTATATTGCACCTCACATTCGGCGGCGGCTTAGGAGGCTTAGTTCGGTGACAGCGATCTACTGCAGCCAGATCAGGAGCTTAGAGGCCTCCGGGCGGACATTGGGATATGGAAATTGCCTGCACTGTCGATAACAACATAGGACCGTCACACTGCGTCGTCACATCATGACAAGCCTCCACTAGTTATCGTGAAAGCGCAGATTGACACATGAATTGTATTCATATAGATAAATTTTACGTTCAGACTACCGCTACTAAGTTTAACTTAAATATTAAAATGTAATTACAGGCTATCTCACTGTAATAAAGCGGTCTCTGAAATTCTGACTGAGTTCCAGTTCGATAGTTCTGCAAACAATCGCCGCGATCTGGGACCAGCCAGGTCTGATATAATTTCAGGGCATATTTGACATTCAAGCATTCGCATTTCCTCATCAAGGCATACAATAAAGTTATAAAAGTACATGTACGCCCCAGAAACAAACGGGGTGAGCTAAATAAAACCGTTTAATAAAAAGCTGGCTTTCAAAATTAAATATCAAATTTCATACAACTAGGTTTTTTACTTATTTTTAAGTAAAAGAGATAAGTCGAAGCAACGATACCAATTCCCATTTTTGTACATCTGATTTGAACCTAGTGACTCGGTTGTTAAGTGTGTCGTGAGGCGATGGCGAAGTGAGATGTTTGCTGCGCTAATGGCGTCGGCGGTCGCCTTACACGCACGGCCTTCACCCCGGCATAGTGTTACACCCTCCCGTAATAAACACCTCGTAACACTACTTTTGCTCCGCACAATGGGTGATACTTCATCTGTTTGTAGCGGACGATATATCAGAGATGTTTGCTGCGGTAATGGCGCGCGAGGTCGTGGCCTTCAACATTTGGATCACGATGCTCTCGTGTATTCTGCTGAAATAACACATTGAACAACATACTCGTAGAGGAACCGGATACATGTAGGTTATCTTTCGTCTATGCTTGAAACAAACAATGGGAAATACGACGATTACTACAAGAAAGAAATTTTGTACATACTCTACAAGGTAAAACTAGTAACTACCTACTACTAAATAACAGAGTCCGAGTGATAGAGCCTTGTAATATCATTTTGCTAGTTAAATACAGTCAAGTTTCTGTCTACAATGTTTAAATATCTGTTCCTTTTTCGAGATCACAATTTGCTTATTTGCATATTGTTTAATTACAAACTCGTATCACACCGTAGTATCTGTCGCAAGTGGACAGATCATCTGTAATTAAATTAAATTCATACTCCATTTATGGTAATTGGCACAAGGGCGAGCTTTGTATCTGGGGCAGAATTGTTTTATTTAACAAAAAAAATCTACATAGTGATGAAGTTTGAATTTTTTATACCAAGTAACCAATTAACGACTTCCGATGAGTGCCTAAAACTATTATGTTAAGATTTTTTTAAACATTAGTAGCAGTTCCCCTGCTTCTACTTGTGACGTTTCGTATACTAACCTGTTTTGAAGTAATGGCTTTTAATTGTTATAATTACCCATTTTTATCATATTTCAGTTATAATTGGGACTTTGTTAAGTTACAACTTAATATATACCTAATGTTTATATGAAAGCATTTATTTCGTGCGTTATTTATGCTTTACAGATAAATTCAGTTGAATGAACTTAAAGCTTAATCAAACAAGTAGCTTTCACATTCATTGATTCGCCAATGCAATGATTTTATTGATGAATAGCTTTATATTACTATTTATCCAAAGTAAGTATAATTTGAGAATCGTAATGGCTATGGCAAGTGGTTTCCAAAGTGGTTAGCGAAGGACGTGGCACGCGTGGCTCGCCCGCATCAGTCGTATGTGAAAAGGATAACAATTTAATTAAAAACCACCCTTTTCAACGTGACGTTGAATCCAGTTACAAATTGGGAATTCGTGGGACCACCTAGTTAGCTAACCTTTTTGAGTACATTCTTGCTTCGCGCGTGGCAACGTCAACTTTACTCATTATGCTGGCCGGCGGACGCCACCTAGTGGATACAAGAAATTTAATTGTCACTTATTGTAAAAGCTTAGGACATAACTGTCGCAGTTAGTTGCCGTAATAGATATAATAATACTTCCATATATAAGTGGTTTAATAAACTATTTTAAAACGGTCTCAACAAGAAAAACAATTGTATAATGTCATGAAAAGTAAATGACAAAAAATAAATTACAATAATGTAGGCACAGTGTGTGTAGATGTCAGAACGTGCACGCGGCACGGCGCCGCACGGGGCGCGCCGGGGACGAGCGAGCTGGGGGACACAGCTACACCGCTGCGGTGCGAGTGCCTTACAAACGTATGAACAGTGTTCATTTTGCTTCGAAGTAATGTGGGCAATGTAAGCTCGCGTCGCTCCGAAGGCGACACAGTGTAGCGACCGTGTCGCGCGAAAGCCGAGGTGGCGCGGGTTTGTAATTACATGCAGCCGATAAGTTTACAAATTCGGGGCATTCATTCGTATTCGCGCCACTCAGCACTGTTTTACGAGAGTGTATTTGGTTACAGGTGCTTGCTCACGGTTTTTATTCGAGTAAATTATTTAAATGAATTTCTTTCGCACGTTTCATGATTATTTTTTGTTACTTTTATGCACATTGTTCTAGTTTAAATTGGATAATATGCAATACGTGTATAACAAAATTTGAATATATGTATATAATACTTTATGTGCCACTAACAAATACATACTTATACTATTTTTCTTCTTCAGATGCTTAATATAAAATATAATATGTAAAGCAATTACTTTTGACATCACGTTAACGATATTCGGTTATAAAGTAAGAATTTTTATGGCAGAAAAACGTGCGCCCGTGTTAAGTGTTCGACGCCGAGGCGACGAAACGTTTCCTGTACAAAAGATGCTTATACACGTATACCATTAATAGTATAGGACTTAATATTTGACTGCCACGACCCGTGTCTGATACCTTAATGTCTGTAGATAAATAAAGGACGAGATGTACGAATCAGTTGTCACATTAATATCACTTTGTCTCGGCTGATGGAGCAAATATCCATATATTCCACTACTTTGCCCTGTTTCGTATATTAAATAACTAGGTGTTTTTAATATTTTTCGCTCGTGTCAATCGAGTTTTTTTAATAAAATATTCTATTCCGATGGTCCGTCGAAACCTTCTTAGTACAGAGGTGCGTTTTGTTGCTGCGACCATTTGTTTTGGTTGTAACTTAGCTATCGTGTAACATACGTCATGTCGTGCCTGCGGTCGAATGCACAATTTGCGGAGGGGGTTTTGTCCGCGCGCAAATTGAGGTTAAGTCTGTGCCGCGACCCGGTCACGGCGAGAACTTTTAACGACTTAGTTCACTCAAACCCACCAGTTACTTTTAATAAATTTCCTCTTCGGCGAGAACTGCTTCGACTCGACAACCAGGAAACGGCGCTTTCCGAGCTGTTTCAAATTTTCTAGAAAAATACGCCGCTTTGAATTCCCAGGCCGACGTTTCCACTTGTTACGAAACATCATTAAACTAAAATGTTAAACGAATTGTTACGAGGTTTAAGTGGGGTTTGAACCGACTTAGAGCTCAGTCGTTTCATATCGTATGAAGTAATTACAGGGAAGAATTTTCAACATGTTCCGCTTGCTTCGCTAACCGCCAAACTCATCATATTACGGCTGAATGACTTCAACGTGATCTCCAATATAGCTTTTTATAATTCCATGTTCTGATAACAATAAAATAATGTACCTATATTTTATTCTATCTTCTTTTATCAGAAAATGTCAGAAAAATTTATATAAAACAATAAGTAGTTAGGGATCTTAGTTTAATATTATACCAAAATGTTTTATTGGAACTATAAGCTATGTACTAGCTTAAATATCAATGAATATAAACTAATTTCCAAAGTTATTAGTTACGAATAAATTAAACTTTGAGACATTAGATAGGTATTATTAATTTTCATACTCCAAGGATTTCCAGGGATATGTAGCAGATATATCAAAGTTTGTTTCAAAGAGAGTACTCTACAATAAAGGACAATCATGTGACCTGTGAATCTTCACTGGTTGAGTAACTACAAGCAGCGGCTGCAGCCAAAGCACACCGTTTGGCAGCGGCGGCGGCGGCGGCTCGCGGCGCGTGCCAGCCACGGTTTCATAAAAATTAAAAATACCCACCAACTTACGCAAATCATTGCGGTGCAGCAATATCTTCAAACCGATAAAATTTCTATCAAACATTAGCTTACTGTGACTTTGACCTGGATAACAACCAGTTGTTCTGTTTTGAAAACAATGGTAACGCACACGGCTTCAAATTGGACAAAGCAGGTGCTTTTGACTATTTAAACAACTGACTAAAACTGCTCTAAAAAAACAAGAGTAAGTGGAAACACTGAGCACAACTCTTTGCGATCGATTATTATCAAACGGGAGGTGGCTTATTTCTGGTGTTGAAAATAAATTAAACATTTTTTCCATTAATGAAATGCTTTATATGACTGTATTGTATATTCCGTCCATGAAGACATTGGTCCGATGTATGTACATAATGAGAGATAACACGGCATAATGAGCGGATTTGGATTACGAGAGCTTACGAGCAGTTCCGCTGTAGTTGTATTATTGTGCGATGCGCTAAGCCTGCCACCACACCGGGGCGATAGATACATACATCTACCTGGAATACATCCGAAAGAACATAAAGTTGCCTCATGTTCTTTGAATCACATTGAATTATAGACTGTCAACGAAGATACTACATGGAAGCCAAGAGAAAAAGCAGATCGAGTGCTATGAACAAGCATACTTCCTTACATGTAGCCTTCGAGACAAATATAGTAATGTTCGTAGATGCAACAAATCTATGAAATAGTGACAAATATAGTGCAAAAAGTTAGTTTGTTGTTGTGTTGTAAAATGTACAACCAAGCCTTCACAATGGCTCATTGACTCATTGGTTTTGATTGACAACGCTCAGTTTCACAGTTCGACTTCATAGTACCTCCATCCATCCATCCATCAGCCCTTCAAGGTCCACTGCTGGACATAGGCCTCCCCTAATCGGCGCCACTCTAACCGG
>DWRC01000071.1:0-11507 GCA_018250675.1 Astraptes naxos | reverse complement strand
GTTAGAATTAGAAATGAACAGAGATTATATTGTAATAAAGGATGGAAATACACCCTCTAGTCCAGTATTGGCAAGGCTAACAGGACCGGGCGATGAAAACGACAAAATGGTTATATCTACTACAAATCATCTTTACATGTACTTCCGAACAAGCCTTGGTGATTCTAAAAAGGGCTTCAATATGAGATATTCTCAAGGTTGCAGGGCAACTGTTATCGCAGCTAACGGAACAATAACGTCACCTGCTTACGGCTTAAGTAACTACCCAAATAATCAAGAATGTATGTACAGGATCAAAAATCCCAACGGTGGCCCACTTTCATTGAAGTTTGATGAATTTAATATTCACCCCTCCGACGTCGTACAAGTTTTCGATGGATCGAGCACAAGTGGACTTAGGCTGCATTCTGAGAATGGATTTACAGTTAAGCCTAGAATAACACTCACTGCCTCAAGTGGGGAAATGTTAATACGGTTCGTGTCTGATGCACTGCATAATGGAATAGGATGGAAAGCGACGTTCTCAGCAGGTATTGTAAATTATAAAGTGTCTGTAAAGTTCTATGTGAAATAAATAACAGAAGTCAAATTCGGTATAAGAGCTTCCTCACTACTTATATTTTTTATGTAGATTACATTTACGTTAATGTATTACGTATTGATACTTAATAATTATATATTTTCAGATTGCCCACCTCTAAAATCGGGCATTGGGGCGTTAGCATCTAATAGAGATACAGCTTTTGGAACTGTAATTACATTTTCATGTCCAATTGGTCAAGAATTTGCTACTGGAAAATCTCGTCTTACAACTAAATGCTTAGATGGAGGAAAATGGTCAACTACATACATTCCTAGTTGTCAAGGTAAGTAATAATATTTTATAACTATAATTATAAAGTTAGGAGATAACCTGTATTCATATAGTTATTTGTTGTAATTTGCAGAGGTGTATTGTGGACCAGTACCACAAATTGATAATGGTTTCTCCATTGGCTCTACAAACGTCACATATCGCGGTGTTGCCACATATCAGTGTTACGCCGGATTTGCTTTCCCAACTGGGCAGCCAATCGAAAGAATATCCTGTTTAGCTGACGGAAGGTGGGAAAGGACACCAACGTGCCTTGGTACGTATTTAATTTTATATTACTTCAATAGAATAATATGAAAGTATTGCATTATACATATGTATATGTATACCAGTACCAATGTAACGACCTACTTTTAATTTAAAATATAGAAATAAAATTTATGTCATCTTTAAGTCACAGATGCCTCAAACCTAAACCAAGATAGAAGGCAAAAAGAATTTCTAAAATACGGGGGCATAATTTTTAAAGCGCTTTAATCTTTGTTTTTTATTCCTTGCAGCGTCACAATGTGTAGTGCTACCAGATGTCCCACACGCTAATGTGACCATACTAAACGGTGGTGGCAGGAGCTACGGTACAATCGTTCGGTATGAGTGTGAACCTGGCTACGTTCGTTCTGGTCAACCAGTACTTCTCTGCATGAGTAACGGCACGTGGTCTGGAGATGTACCCACATGCTCAAAAGCTATCTGCCCTAAGTTCCCTGAGATCAAAAACGGATTTATTGTTGACCAAACGAGAGTTTATATGTTTGGAGATGAAGCTCGTGTTCAGTGTTATAAAGGTATTTGACTTGTTAATAAATTAATTCATACGATTAGTATTAAGGAAAATAATTTGTTATTGTCATATTTTCTCATATTTTAGGATACAAGCTCAATGGTCCTAGTGTTTTGAAATGTGGACCAAATCAAGCTTTCGATGCTGCACCAACTTGTGAAGACATCAACGAGTGCATAAGTAGTCAATGTGATTCGGCATCAACGGATTGTAAAAACACTCAGGGAGGTTTCTTCTGTCCTTGTAAATCTGGTTTCGCTCCAAGTTTAGACTGCAGACCCGTTGGAGACCTTGGATTAATCAATGGTGCTATTCCTGATGAATCCATTACAACATCCACACCAGAATCTGGATATCACAAAGGCGTAAGTCATAAATAAATATTCCTTGCTACACAAAAAAAAATTGAGATCATAGACACAGTTAAATTTGTTTGAATACGACAGAATGCATTTTACTCACTTAAAAGAATCTTTTTAATTTAGATGATCCGATTGAACAATGGAGGTGGTTGGTGTGGAAATAACTTAGAAGCTGGAGCAAATTGGATTCTTGTGGACTTAAGAGCACCAACGATTATCAGAGGCTTCCGTACCACGAGCGTCATGCGAGCCGATGGCAACATTGCATTTACCTCAGCTATTAGAATACAATACACTAACAACTTAACTGATGTATTTAAAGACTATACAAATCCAGATGGTACAGCTGTTGAGTTTCGAATTTTGGAACCTACTCTGTCTGTTCTGAATCTACCAATGCCAATCGAAGCCCAATTTGTGAAATTTAAGATTCAAGATTACGTTGGAGCCCCTTGTCTGAAACTAGAAATAATGGGTTGTGCCAGGCTAGATTGTGCTGATATAAATGAGTGTAGCGAAAATAACGGTGGATGTGATCAAAAGTGTATTAATACGTAAGTGAACATAATAATAAGAGCAACCATAAAAATTATATACATATATACGGTGAATGAAATTTAATACCTACATAACTCTTTTCTTTCAGTCCCGGCAACTTTTCATGTAGCTGTAATATTGGTTATGAACTGTACGCTACAAATGGAACAGCTGGATTCTCAATTGAGAGATCTGAAACTGGTGAACGAGATGGTGATACGTACCAAAGAAATAAATCATGTGTACCGGTCATGTGTCCGCCATTAACGCCCCCAGAAAACGGACAGCTCCTATCAACGAAGGCTTCATATCACTTCGGAGACGTAGTTCAATTCCAATGTGATTTTGGTTATGTTATGTCAGGTTTTTCGTCTCTTCTTTGCACTTCAAGCGGAACCTGGAACGGCACAGCACCTGAATGTCAATGTAAGACAAATATAGTTTTATTTTTATACATTTTATTTAGATAAATTATTACAAAAAATATTGATTAAAACTTTATTTCAGATGCTCGTTGTGTTACTTTGTCTGATGATAAAAACGATGGTTTAAGAGTGATAAGAGATGACCCTGAAAGTGTACTAGTACCGTACAGAGATAATGTAACAATTACTTGCACGTCACCTGGACGCCATTTAAGGAATACCGTAACTTCTCCATTCCGGCAGTGTGTTTATGATCCGAAACCGGTAAAGTATTAAACAATATTTTTTTAACCTTCATTAAATTATAATAACAACATCTTTAGTATTATAAGTTACATCTAATATTTTACATTTTAATGATTACAGGGTCTTCCTGATTATTGGCTTTCTGGGGCTCAGCCTCAATGTCCACGTAAAGATTGTGGAGTTCCTATGCCTACACCTGGTGCTGAATACGGTCAATATCTTGACACACGGTATCAGAGTTCTTTCTTCTTTGGATGTCAAAATACATTTAAACTCGCTGGACAAACGAGTAAACATGACAATGTAGTCAGGTGTCAGGCAAATGGAATTTGGGACTTTGGAGATTTACGATGCGAGGGACCAGTATGTGATGATCCAGGCAGACCGGCAGACGGATACCAGATTGCTAGAAGCTACGAACAAGGATCGGAAGTTCTATTTGGCTGTTCTAGACCAGGATATATTTTAATTAACCCCAGACCTATAACATGTATTCGTGAACCAGAGTGCAAAGTGATCCGACCGCTTGGTTTAGCTTCTGGAAGAATTCCTGATTCAGCAATTAATGCAACTTCAGAGCGACCAAATTACGAAGCAAAAAATATCAGGCTTAATTCAGTAACAGGATGGTGTGGAAAAACTGAAGCATTTACTTATGTCAGCGTCGACTTAGGGAAAGTGTACAGAGTTAAAGCCATTTTAGTCAAAGGAGTAGTTACATCTGACATCGTTGGTCGACCAACAGAAATTAGATTCTTCTATAAACAAGCCGAAAATGAAAATTACGTTGTTTACTTCCCCAACTTTAATTTAACAATGAGGGATCCAGGGAATTATGGTGAATTGGCAATGATAACCCTGCCTAAATATGTTCAGGCTAGATTTGTTATTCTGGGTATTGTGAGCTTCATGGACAACGCATGTCTTAAGTTCGAATTGATGGGATGCGATGAACCTTCTGTAGAACCATTATTAGGTTATGATTATGGATATTCTCCTTGCGTTGGTACGTGAATACTTAGAAACTTATTTACACTTTTCATATGCATGTAAACTATAAACCCCATTTAACTTTTTTAATTTAATGAACTTTTTGTTTTCCTTTACAGATAATGAGCCACCAGTTTTCCAGAACTGTCCTCAACAACCAATTGTCGTGCAAACGGATGTTAACGGAGGGTTATTACCAGTAAACTTTACAGAACCAACAGCAATTGACAATTCAGGTGCTATCGCCAGATTAGACGTAACTCCTAAGCATTTCAGAACCCCGATTCAGGTATTCCACAACATGGTAGTGAGATATGTGGCATTTGATTTTGACGGAAATGTTGCTATTTGTGAAGTAAACATCACTGTACCTGATTATACACCTCCAAAACTGAACTGTCCTCAAAGCTACGTTATTGAATTAGTAGACAAACAAGACAGTTATGCTGTTAACTTCAACGAAACAAGGAGGCGAATCAACGCAACAGATGCATCAGGAGAAGTATTTTTGAAATTCATCCCAGAAAGGGCAGTAATTCCTATCCGAGGTTATGAAAATGTAACAGTTGTTGCCTCGGATAAGTACGGCAATAAAGCTCAATGTCACTTCCAAGTAAGTAAATGGAATAACTGTGCTTACATATATACAACATCCCATGAATATTTAAGTAACCAATAAAGTATTTACTCCTTAGGTATCGGTACAAGCGACGCCATGTGTGGACTGGGAACTTATGCCACCAGCAAATGGTGCTATGAACTGCCTTCCAGGCGATAGAGGAATCCAGTGTATCGCTACGTGTAGTCCAGGTTTCCGTTTTACAGATGGAGAACCTGTGAAGACATTTGTGTGCGAAACCAAACGCCAATGGGTGCCAACTGCAGTAGTACCAGATTGTGTCTCAGAAAGTAAATTTATTTTAATTTGGTTTCTATTATTCATATTAAAAAAAAAATTAAATAATCATGTTTCTAAATCAATTAATTTGTTATTTTTAGATACTCAGCAAGCTGCATACCATGTTGTAGCAAGTGTGCAATATCGTGCTTTGGGAGCAGTATCTAATGCTTGTTTGCCGCAATATAAGGATCTCCTTGCGCAATACGATAATATACTAAATGAAAGACTATCACAGCGTTGTTCAGCAGTCAACGTGAACATAAATGTTACATTCATAAAGGCCATGCCAAGTTTACTAGACGAGAATGTTGTCAAGATGGATTTCATTTTAGCTATCACTCCAGCTATTAGACAAACTCAACTTTATGATCTCTGTGGCTCAACACTGAATCTAATATTTGATCTGTCCGTGCCATATGCCAGTGCTCTTATTGAGCCAGTACTCAACGTGTCCTCAATTGGTAATCAGTGCCCACCATTAAGAGCAATCAGAAGTTCTATTTCAAGAGGATTTACTTGTAGTGTTGGTGAAGTACTAAACATGGACACGAACGATGTTCCTAGATGCTGTAAGTGTTGATTTCCGTCAATTTTTATTTATATGTACATGAAATAGATGGTAAAGAAATAAAAACTAATTGAATTATTTTTCACAGTGCATTGTCCTGCCGGCACCTTTGCAGGAGAAAAACAAAAGAGTTGTACCATGTGTCCACGTGGATACTTCCAAAACCAAGCGCGACAAGGCTCATGTCTGAAATGTCCACAGGGAACCTTTACGCGTGAAGAAGGATCGAAAGATATTACAGACTGTATTCCAGTTTGTGGCTATGGAACATATTCGCCAACCGGTTTAGTCCCATGTTTAGAATGTCCCAGAAATAGTTACACAGGTGAACCACCAGTCGGCGGATTTAAGGACTGCCAAGCTTGTCCAGTTAATACTTTCACTTACCAACCTGCCGCTCCTGGAAGGGATAAATGTAGATCAAAATGTGCACCAGGCACATACTCACCCACAGGTCTAGCGCCTTGCTCGCAATGTCCAAGAAACTTTTACCAAAACTTAGTAGGTCAAAACTTATGTATGGAGTGTCCAACAAACATGAAAACTGTAGGCACGGGCGCTACTGGATTAGAAGATTGTTTACCTGTTGAATGTTCAAACAGTGCCTGCCAACACGGTGGGCTATGCGTACCTAAAGGCCACGGTATTCAGTGTTACTGCCCAGCTGGATTCTCAGGACGTCGATGTGAAATTGATATTGACGAGTGTGAGAGTCAACCTTGTTACAATGGTGGAACCTGTATAGACTTACCACAAGGTTATAGATGTACCTGTCCTACAGGATATGGAGGTATAAATTGTCAAGAAGAAAGATCTGATTGCAGAAATGACACATGTCCCGAACGCGCTATGTGCAAAGATGAGCCAGGATTTAACAATTTCACATGTTTATGTAGGTCTGGATACACTGGAATTGATTGTGATGTTACGGTAATTCACATTTTGATAACTTATTAGTTAATAACCATAGAGTTACATTTAAAACATGAATTTTACTTAATCTATTCATATATTTTCAGATTGATCCCTGCTCCGCAAATGGAAATCCTTGTAACAATGGAGCTTCTTGCATCGCTTTACAACAAGGCAGATTTAAATGTGAATGTTTACCAGGATGGGAAGGTCAAATGTGTGAAATAAATACTGACGACTGTATCGAGAAACCTTGTCTACTTGGTGCACCATGTACTGATCTAGTTAATGACTTTAGCTGTAACTGTCCACCTGGGTTTACAGGAAAACGTTGCCATGAAAAAATTGATCTATGCTCAAACGGACCATGCAGACATGGCACTTGTGTCGATAAACTGTTTACCCACCAATGTATTTGTGATCCAGGCTGGTCTGGGCCTTCTTGTGACATCAACATTAATGAATGCGTTATATCTCCTTGCGAGAATGGTGGCCGTTGTATAGATGGCATTGATGATTTCACTTGCAATTGTGAAGCTGGATACACTGGAAAAAGATGTCAACACACGATTGATGATTGTGCTTCAAATCCCTGTCAAAATGGAGCTACTTGTGCTGATCAAATAGATGGATTTGTATGCAAATGTCGTCCAGGGTTCATAGGACTGCAATGTGAAACAGCAATTGATGAATGTCTGAACGAGCCTTGCAATCCCATAGGCACCGAGCAGTGTATAGATCTGGATAACAAATATCAATGTGTATGTCGAGAAGGTTTTACAGGAGAGATGTGTGAGACAAACATAGATGATTGTGCTTCTAACCCATGCTATAACAGTGGTTCCTGTAAGGATGAGATTGGTGACTTCAAATGTGTCTGTCAACCAGGATGGACTGGTAAGCGTTGCGAGAGAGATATAGGAAATTGCATGAATAGACCATGCCAAAATAACGCCAATTGCATTGACCTCTTCCAGGATTATTTCTGTGTGTAAGTATAAAATATTTATTTTACCTAATCTTTCACTCCTAAATACTCGTATTATTTCAGACAATTATATAATTGCCCATTTCTTGTTCTACAGATGTCCAAGTGGAACAGATGGAAAGCAATGTGAAACTGCACCTGAAAGATGCATTGGCAGCCCATGCATGCATGGAGGCAAATGTCAAGACTTTGGATCCGGTCTAAATTGTACATGCTCGCAAGATTATACTGGAATTGGGTGCCAATACGAATTTGATGCTTGTGAAGCAGGGCTTTGTCAAAATGGTGCTACTTGCGTCGATGAAGGAGAAGGATATTCCTGCATCTGTGCCCCAGGCTTCAAAGGAAAGAACTGTGATGAAGACATTGTCGATTGTAAAGAAAACTCATGCCCACCGTCTGCAACTTGTATCGATTTACCTGGCAGATTCTATTGTCAATGTCCATTTAATCTTACGGGAGATGATTGCAGAAAAAGTACGCAATAATTTCTTACAATACATTTTCTTTAGTTTTTTACAGAAATGTTACTAATGTTTCTTTTCCTTTTTTTTACAGCAATAAGTGTTGACTACGATCTTTACTTTAGTGACCCATTACGTTCAAGTGCTGCTCAAGTGGTGCCTTTTGATACTGGATCTGCTGATAGTTTGACCATCGCAATGTGGGTCCAATACACACAACAAGACGAAGGTGGCATCTTCTTCACAGCTTATGGCGTTAGGTAAAACAATTTAATAATTAAATGTGGTGATTTTTGACCTAGGAATATAATCAAATGTTATAAAGTTTATCGAATATCGACATATTTCAATACCTTTATAAATCCAGACAAAATAAAAAAATCTGTCATTAATATATACTGATATATGAAGCTATTAAAATAGGCACTGAGCTATCTTAGGAACTTAACAAAACTTATTCTACAAAGAAGACTGTCCAAACTATACTAAAATTTTACTAATTCATTTTTAGCAATTCACATATTGCCCTTAATAGAAGAACAATCATCCAGATGCACTCTAGTGGTGTTCAGGTGTCTCTGTTCCCCGAACTTCAGGACGTGTATTTAAGTTTCGGTGAATTCGCTACAGTAAATGATGGGCAATGGCATCACGTGGCCTTAGTATGGGATGGCAGCAACGGCGGCGAATTAACGCTTATCGCAGAAGGCTTAATAGCCAGCAAGATTGATGGCTATGGCAGCGGCAAATCTTTGCCACAATAGTAAGTTATCGTTTAATTATATAATTTTATCTAAATTAAATGTTGTTTAACAATTTAAAGAAAAAAATAAATTTATTTCTGTTTGCAGCATGTGGGTAACATTGGGAAAACCTCAGTCTGATAATCCAAAGGCATACACAGAATCTGGCTTCCAAGGCCACTTAACCAAAGTACAAATATGGAATCGTGCATTAGACGTGACGAATGAAATCCAGAAACAAGTCCGTGACTGCAGAACTGAACCTGTTCTGCATAACGGTTTGGTTCTCACTTGGGCTGGGTACGAAGATGTTATTGGAGGAGTTGAAAGAATAGTGCCATCTCATTGTGGACAAAGAGTATGTCCAAATGGATATACCGGTACCAAATGTCAGCAGTTACAAGTAGACAAAGAGGCTCCAAGAGTTGACCGTTGCCCTGGTGATTTGTGGATTATTGGAAAGAATGGATCCTCCGTTGTGAACTGGGATATGCCTGTGTTTAGTGACAACGTAGCAGTTGTGAAAGTAGTAGAAAAATCTGGTCACAAACCAGGACAAAATCTTGCATGGGGAGCGTATGATATTGCTTACGTCGCGTATGATGCTGCAGGAAATGCTGCTACGTGCACTTTCAAAGCAACTGTGCTATGTGAGTATGATTGTTTCTCTTCTGCATCCAATACCCACTAAATAGAGAATGATACTAACTTTTAATCTTTTACAGCTGAATTCTGCCCAACTCTCCCTGACCCACTTGGCGGTTACCAGTCGTGTCGCGATTGGGGCGCAGGTGGTCAATTCAAGGTTTGCGAGATCGCTTGTCGTGACGGTCTCAGGTTCTCGCAACCAGTACCACCCTTCTACACATGTGGCGCTGAAGGTTTCTGGCGGCCAACAGGGGACCCCAGCCTGCCGCTTGTTTACCCCGCTTGTTCACGTAAGTATCAGCGTATTATACTACACAATGAGTGAAATCAACAAAGCATATGTACAATTTATCTTACTGATATTTTACTTCACAGCTGCCTCTCCAGCACAACGTGTCTTCAAAATCTCAATGCTGTTCCCGAGCTCTGTACTTTGCAATGACGCCGGCCAAGCTGTGTTACGCCAGAAGGTGCGAGGTGCCATTAATCAGCTCAACAGAGACTGGAACTTCTGCTCATATGCTGTTGACGGTAAGGAAGTAAAACCATCTTTGAACCTACAATGAAATTTCATAATTTCTAAAGGACGTTGACAATCAGACGAGAACGTCTAAAGTGACTGTAACAAACAAAAGAAAATTATTTACTCAATTAAGTGGGGTAAATATTAAAGTAACTCAAGAAATTCTGTTGTAATTATGTTAACAGGTACTCGCGAGTGCAAAGAATTGGATATTAACGTCAAGTGCGACCATCGTGCTAACGTTCGACAAACAAGACAAGTTTCATCTCTACCGACAGCTAAAGCAGAAGATACCTATGTTCTCGATGCCATTATACCTGTCGAAGAGTGAGTATTCTCTTTGTCTCTGCACGTATTAATTATCCACATCTGTAGGTTCCACATAAGTAGTTTAGATATAAAAACAATATGTGTTTCATATGGAGTAGAGGGTAATGGAGAAAGGATTATTCTTGTAGATGCACATCACGAAATATTAAACCATTCAGAATACAAAAATCACCTTTGAATCTGAACTTTTTGTTCACTAGCACCGATTCTATAGACATGTATGCAATATGGCATGTTCCTCTTTAACACATTGCATGTATTTCATATTGCACCTAGAACACGGAGCAATCGAGAGGGTCGACAAGTGGGAGACACGTACAGCATAGAGATCGCATTCCCGGCAGTCAAGTAAGTTGTTTGCGTGCACAAGAGCACTTTAGCACTACATGTTAATTAATATTCACTATTTAGTATTCGATTGAGCCTTGGGCTGTGTTCATATTGGCGTTATTTCATAATTCCTTGCTACATGTTGGGATTTAGTGTATTAAGGTTATAAATGAACGATCTTGTATAATGATGTATACGTATGAAAAACTGTAGACATACTCGTATTATGATGATAAATAATATACTTTAAAATACTACAGACCACATAGAAATTCATACGTAAAACCGATTGGCTGGTTTTAGACATTTAGGTAAAAGCCTTATCAACTAAAATCTGGAAACAACAACTCTTTTAAGACAAAACTATTTTCAAGACACCCATAACAAGCGTGGAATTTCGCGGAAAACTTTGCTTCCTTAGCTTCGAATTCGATTAAAATGGCGACGTAGCTACAGAAATAATCTCATCGTTTCTAAACCCTCGTTGTGCCTATAGACACGAATTTAATTAAAACATATGCATGCTAATGAGGATCAACGTTACAGCGACCCAGTGATCCACGGCGGGAACAACGAGCGTTCCACCGTACAGAGATTACTGGAGAAACTTATTCTTGAGGACGAACAATTCGACGTGCGAAACATTTTGCCGAACACGGTACCTGATCCGGCTAGCTTACAACTGATTTCTGACTACGCTTGCCCGATGGGACAAGTTGTTATGGCGCCTGATTGCGGTAAGTATTTTAGCTAGTTCATTTTTATGTATGTTTTTTTATAATAATGCAGTGGTAAACGAGCTTGCAATTCACCTGATGGTAAGTGAGCACTGCCGCCTGTGGACATCCAGATAACATTAGAGTTAAATTTGAGATTAGCTACAGA
>DWRC01000070.1:0-11512 GCA_018250675.1 Astraptes naxos | reverse complement strand
TTCTGGGTCTGGGTGTTTGTGTATTCGTCTATGTGTGTCCATGACACCCACGACACAGGAGAAAATCCTACTGTGGGACCATGAATGTAGAAAGCGTCTATTTTTAAAATAGATTTTTTATATATGCACCAATTCTTCTCCCATGTAAAATGAAAACAAAATCTTTTACTGACAAGTTACTGACTTGACATATTGTAAGTAACATATTGTAATGACTAAAGGACTAAAGTATGTTTATATAAGTAGGTATATATGTAGCTTTATTTATCCGCATATGTATTGAATTGCTGTTAGAATCACATAAAGCAGTCTTTTATGGGGTGTAATATAAGTTAACGACTCAACGCACATAAAATCTATAAAGGTAGGTATTCATCGTTGTATATCTATAAGCGATAGGCGTTTACTACATATGGGTACTTTATATTAAGTACATGATATCAAAATATATCGGTTAACGAAATGAACTGTAAAACAAACAGTGTGGGAATATCAAATGAATTTCGTGGTCAATGTATTTATATTTACCACTTACTGTCGACCGCACTATCGATATTTTTAAAGGTATCGATGGTAAATTATATTTACCATAATATTATTTTTGTATGTAGAACTTGTTGCACCTAAAATAATGTTATGTTGTTATTTTTCGTAAGTAAGAAAGTTTGACTTGAAGTTTTATATTCGAATTAAGGCAATACGTTTTTTTGGATCATAATAATTAATTATGAATGATTGAAGATGTGTGTGTATGTTTCAACAAAGAGTGTTAGGATACATATGACATGATGATATTATCGATCGCAGCTTTAGTTTGGTTTTATACTCAAGATACAAATCATGAACCGAATACTCTACAAAAATGCATATGAAATTTGTATAACTTTTTCTGAAATAAATAGTTTTGTTTGTCCATTCACCATAACGTTTATTTCTTAAAACTCGTTTTATACTCATTTTTATTTTGCAACACACTAAGGAAAGCTAGATGCATTTTTTTAAGTGATAATTTAAAAATCGTGTATCAAGAAAAAGAAAATGTTATTCGTCCCGCGTTGAACTTTGCGTTGCAAGTTTGCAGCGACATGGCGGGCGCAATATGTTCGGTGGAGGTTTTTGTCGCTCGCTCATATTGTCGGCGATCTAATAAGGGAAACTTCACCCTTCGCTCATTCGATATGCTACACTTGTCGGCAACTGCGCGGCGTTTGTAGTTTTTTGATAGGAACAGATGGGTTTCTGATAGGTAGATGTCGAAAATATTTATTTTACAATATTGTCACATAATGACACAAAAACATTAATTCATAGCTAGAATTTTGAGAATGATTGCAGGATTGGCAAATAGACACATGAAAGACTAACCATGTATATCTGATCCCACGTAGAACTAATATTTGGGGTATATCTTGTGGGCTGCAATCTGCATGCCGTTTGTTACGTCTTAACAAAAATCATAAGAAAAACAAGTAATAAAATACATTTTCTTTACAAAATATCGTGCAAACGTTTCCACAAGTTAACGTTTTAGTAGAGTCCAAGTTTTATATGTGAAACTGAAATCCGTAATAATACGTGTTTCGTATTTTCACATAAGCGTGTTACATCGAGCACGGAGCAATGGCCATTTACAGAGCTATTAGATTAATAGCAAAGTGAGTTTAGTGAAGTCACGTCGATTCAATGAAAGTGAGCCGTGTACCAAACGCCTGCGCTGAATGGAAACGATTGGTTGTCGAGGAGCGCCCTATTCAGCTATTGTTGCTCAATCTTGAGAAAAACAGATAGACGATGCTTATAAAGACGTAATGTAATTTATAACCATCGCTCGCGGTAAGCAATTTGTCTTGAACCAAAATGTCATTTTTATGAGTTTTACTTTATATTTAATGACGACCCGAGTGGCGGAGTGGTTACCATGCCGGTCGGTCACGCAGAGGATCCCGGGTTCGATCCTCAATCAGACAGATATCTGAATGATGAATTTAGATTTCTGTTCTGTGTCTGGGTGTTTGTGAATTTGTCTATGTGTGTCCATGGCACCTACGACACAGGAGAAAATCCTAGTGTGGGGCTATGAGTGTAAAAAGCGTCTTTTTTCTTTTTTAATGTCGCTTAGCATAGGACTTAAGAATAATACAAATATCCGTGAAGTTACCACAGCTTATGAATACATTATTTATCTACTAGCACAAAAAAGATAGAAAAAGCAAACGGAGCATGAGCAGGACATACTTAAGCTTGATTTTATTTAAATTTTATTTTATTAAGATAGTATAGTTTTCAAAGTAACTGAACTAACTGGTTTTAAATGTTATGTGCAAGGTAAACTGCACCATTTTTTTATTTCCAATTTTTCTACAATATTTTTACGACACATTTTATTATTACCTTTCTGTAAACTTAAATCCTACCCATTTATTTTATTTCAATAAATAGCTTTCTAGAGGTAACTAGTAAAAATACTTAAATAAAAGATAAAATAAATTATAGAACTGTAACAAAATAAACGGAACGTTTAGGTAAATTTTTACTTAGACGTCGGAACGTATTTTGTTCGGCTCCTATTGTGATGCCTTGCACGAGACTCGCAAATCCCCATAAAATGGATAGGACGTGTCCCCAAATCCTTAGTTGATTATTATTTATTATCAGTACAATGAATCAAGAAACGAATTTAGCATTTCGGTGTGACGAAAATATCTTCAGTACGTTCAAGAATTTGATTTATATTAAAGCTAAGTAATAAATTGACATTTAGGCCGAAGCTGCCTATTTAATCTTTCTAATCTAGTTCTGTTATTATTGTTAACATGAAATGAAAATATACACAGCCGATTTTCTACATAATAAGAAAACTTGTTATTTTATTCATTGTTTGTCTCGAAAAGTAAAAGCTTTGTTTGTTATTTTGTATAATATTATATAGCGAGTTTATGCATATGAGTAAATTAACAAGTATATAGCACAACCTATTATCGTCATCAATTCACTATTCCAATGCTGGGATAGGAATTGGGATCTTCTCCTAGAATGAGAATGGCTTGGCCCGTTGCACCAAGCGGATTAATACATGCATGTATTCCTGAAAGTCTGTCGTAGACAAAATATATCTTTGTAGAAAGGGACATTCACTTACTTGGCAAAAGAAACGACAATGTCAGCTTCGTCCGAGTTGATCTCCGTGAAAGTGAGTCTGGAAGCTTGAGCCCAAACGTCGAGCGCGCGGGCCAGGACGCTGCGTGTTTCTCCAGAGTCCAGTTGCGATGGGCGGCGAACTTGAGATAGGCTGCGGGAAAACATATCTATGTTAAGAAGATTCATGAGTATATATCTATTGAAATGTAGGTTAAAATGTCTGCACACATAGAGGAAAATATACAAAGTTGTAAAATATTAAAGTGTAATTTTGCTATTAGCAAGGCGATTTGCTGCTGGTTTTTTTTTTCGAAGATAAAATTACTGTCGGTCATTGTAAATGCATGTGTTTATGCAAGACAATGCATGTGTTTATGATTATTTTTAAAAATTCTTTGGCATGTACTATGTAAAACTCACGATAATAACGAAACGAATACGTTTACCGCTTATCACTTCAACATCAACATCGAATTGGTAAAATCAGATTTGCGAGCCTAAGATTCAAATCTCAGTCCCCACGTTTAAGATGTCGAATTCCTAACCACTAAGCTCACACAGCAGGTTGACATCAGTATTAATGCGGTATCATTAAAGTTCTCTTGCTTACATATTACATGATGATATTAGTGTTCTTAGTCCAAAGGTAGGTAGATATTTGTTTGTTTAACTATTAACCTGGCTTACGACAAGTCCGCTTTTAGCCGTCTGAATAATTAATCGAGTGGACACTACCAGATGAAGTGCGCTACGTACGTAGAGGTCTGTAGCAAAGTATAATGCGAGTGTGTTTCAGTGCTACGGCGGTGAGTGCCCTGCGGTGGGGCAGCTTTCCGGTAATGGAATAATCGCATTGTGGACAATTTGACTGACTCGGCCCTATTTAACGCTCATTGCATTTTGCATGCTTTACTGCTTTGGATTTATGCGTTCTCATGTACACGATGGGACCTCATTAGTTCCGCGTACAGTTTTAATAGAGAAATAGCTGGAGTGCTTTACGCTAATCCACAATTAATGACCAATTTAAAGGGAACATCACGTTCTGTGGCTCGGGTACATGCGTAACGTATTTGCAAGTTCGGTTTCAGGCGATCAGTAAACATCGCTTGCCAGTATCGCGGTCACATTTTGCCATAATTCGCGCAACACATTTTGTTGTTTAAAATATCGCTTCCGCGGGTAATTAAAACTAACCAACACGGACTCTGACGCTCGTCGCCGCTGTTTATAATTATTTCAATAACATTATTAGGGGACACAGGGGAAATATAAAGAGCAATATTGCTGTTCACTTCGAAAGCTACAATTTTCATTTTACCGCCCGTCCGTAACTGGCGGTGGCACGATGTGTAGGTACTTTACCAAATGATATGTGCAAAATATTTAATCGAGTCTTTTAATGAAGCGAGCCCCAGGACGAGCGGCCGGCTGATGGAAACCGCTCGAAATTTATTATTGCCATATTAACATTGCGCCCCGTATGCACGCACTATATCAGTCTACTAGTTAATTGCAAACCTTTGGTGGAATTCGCGGCCACATATCAAAGTTGATGTTGTTATGACAGTTGGCAATGATGGATTTATAGTTTTAACGTTAAATTTATAGTTTGGGATATGCCCACAGTGTTCATATATAAAAACCAAAACGTTTTATATTTTTTATCGTTAATGGAGTAGAACAAAGTCGAAGTGAAACGCACTATTTTTATTATGCTGCCCTCAGATTTAAGTGTTAACAACGTTGCTTGCTTCATAATGTACCTACTACATATGTATTACATTACTTGTAGGTTATTATACATATTTTATAAACAGCGTATAATATTTTGTACCAATGATCGAATAACGTAAGTACATATTTATGACCCAAACGTTAAAAATAAAGTGCCATAAAACCAAAGATTTCGGTACAAACAATTCGTTACCGCAACTAATTGAGAAATGTTTCAATTAAGGAAAATTCCGAGTGGAGTGAAACTTTTGAAACAAAAAGGCAACGTGGTAGAGTTTTGCACAATAATTTTCATTTAGAAAACACGTGAGAGCATGAATTGGTTAAGTTTCCAGTGGCTTTGAAGGACTTCAGAGCACGTTGCGTTGGGCAATAGGTCGAAGTTACGAGCAAACAGAAACCTTGTTCTAGAAAGTCCGGGCCACGTGAGGAGGGCGGCCGGCCACGTGACCACGTGACAATACCATGACTTTAATAACCTTATGGATATTATAGTTTCTAGAAATTTAATTTAATTTCTCGAAATAGGACTCATTGTTTCACGTTTTATGAATCAAATGTGCGTTTCTACATTTATTCTGATCAGTACTACAAATAAATGTGTGAAATGTATTTTATCGTGTAAGGCTTCGTTAAGGGATAATATTTGAGAAGTTCATATTTAAAATATATACATGTAAAGTTGTAGTCACTGATCATATGGGAATAATACAAATTCCAGATAGTAACCTTTAACACGTATGTTACAGAAGGTCCGATGGGGCGGCCATGTGAGGCGGGCGGACACGTGACATAGTTGCCTCACGGACACTGAAATACCAGCATGAATTTGACAGCTCTGCGGGATATCACCAGATGCGTAATGGTATTCCATTACACGGTTGGATATATTAGAACTTATTTAGTAACAGTATCTACGCAAACTCATGAGAAACAAAACGTTTTTCCGTCATTTCCAAGTAATCATTGCGATGATGAAAAACATCGTGAGAAAACCTACGTACATGACTTCTGACTTCTTAATAATAGTTCTGAAAGGAAAGATGTGTTGACGTCTACCCATTTACAAGTGAGCAATTCGATGAACTATCTTAAGCCTAAGCCCCTCTCATTCTGAAAGAAGCCTGTGCCCAGCTGTAGAACAGTAATGAAGCTAATTTGAGTTTGTACATTTAACTTGTAATGTTGATAAAAGTGGAACTTTATTGTGACAGTCTATTCATCGTCAACCCATTATTGTTCCACTGCTGGGCTCGGGTCTCCTCTCGAATGAGAGGGGTGTAGGCCATAGTCCACCGCGCTGGCCAAGGGCGTATTGGTAGACTTCACACACCTTTGAGAACCTTTTTTTTTGTAAAGGACTCTCAGGCGTGCAGGTTTCCTGACGATGTTTTCCTTCACCGTTAAAGTAAGTGACAATTAATTCTTAATACGCATAGAACTTTGAAAATTCGGAGGTGCGTGCCTGGGATTTGAACCTCGGACCCGCCGATTGAGAGGCTAAATTTCAACCATTAGGGTATCACTGCTTTTCAGACAGTCTATTAATCATTGTGAATTTAGCATAAACTGAACTTATAGTAACAGACCAGTGTATGTGTTAATTAATTATAAAGATAATGAAAATTAGGATGCGTGTTACCCTCACAAATGTTACATTGTAATTTATATCTATTACTGTTTATAGTGAAATTATAACGATGGGCCATAACGCGAAAACTAATTTACTGCATAAACTCTCACAGTTACATTTATAGGCAATAAAACGTCACGATGCGTATTCGATATTGGCATTAAAATGTTTCTGTATAATTCAGCGGAGGACGGTGCGTTTATAGCGTGAAATAATAAAACATGCGATATGATGACGGCATGGCGACAGCGTCTTCACGGCGAAACGGACATAATCTCGTTACGATGTCATAACAAAGAGATTTGTAAGCACGAACTTTATGGTCTGTGTCCAACGAGCTTAAATTTAATTTTCTGAAATAATCTGTCAGTGAGCCATTAAAATTATTCGTCCGTATTCGACGTCGCGTCAAGTTACGTTTTATTGGCAACTCATGGAGAATTAGCGTTAGAAATTTGCTTGCAAATGACTGATGTTCTCTTATGCCGTGCTATTAAAAAACATAGCAGATTTTTATCTTTATTTCTTAGTAATTTAGTAGGTTTACGTTGGGATCGTACATTAGGTAAATTCCATTTTTAATTTAAGTTGTATATGTGTGCAACTTCATTCTTCCATGCCTTTTTAGTATCCTTAACCAGTTGGGGGAAAATTGCGACCAACTACGCACTTATCACACTTCAAATCTGTTACAGTAGTCATAATGGAAGTTTTGTTAAATAAAAAAGCGCTACGAACTACTGACTGCCACAGCGTTACAATTGTTATTGTGCGCTAAAAACACTAGGGTACTTGAAAATGAAAAGAGCTGCCAAATTACATTTTATTCGTTGGATCGAGTCGAAAAATTAGCATAAAAATAATAAAACGTCAGAGCGATGTGGTCCCCCGTGGCGCGAGGGCGCGGTCGCCTGTCAAAACGATTGTCAACCCCGACAACATATGGACGGTATCTCGCTTGTTAATAATCATAGAAAATCTACTTTCATTTTCTGAGGAAACTCAAGTTCGATGTACATAAACATGATAAGACTTATACCTCTTTCCTGATATAGGGATATCTTACTTTAAGAGAATTTAAATTTGCATTTTTTTAAAAGTTTGCGTACACTTTTGGGTGGATGACAGTAGATGATTTGTTTAGTGATGTAATATTAAATCCTATATGGCAGACGCTGCAAGATGGCGTACCAATTATTTTTCGATGTTATGCATTGAGATACTATGCACTAAATTACTAGAGAAGACATTGCATATTACTGTTGTGTCCCGTTCAACTGCGGCGACAGTACCTACCGCATTTTTCATAGTCTATACGGATCACTCTTTATGGTTTTGGATGCACATTGCTTTAACCTATGTGTGCTGGAGTACCTACTGTCATTGTTAGTACCTGCTTTAAAGTATTTTTTGACGTAGATACGTACGTTTTATGGTATTGTGCCGTAAAAAATCCTGATTTTCTTTTATTAAAGGTTTTTATTAGCAAGAAACCGAGAAGTACATAAAATAATCTACGACCAGGCATTGAAGTGAACACGATGAGAAAATTATCTTTTAATAAACGTCGCGTTTTCTATTAGAAGTTATCAGAGTCTGTCCTCTTCGGTGGCAAGAATCCGTTCTTTATGTAGCGTTTACTCCACTGCAATAATGCACTAGTATAAAGCGTCCGTCTTCATCCGCCGGCGGCCGCGCGCGCTCGATAAGCGGCAATAGGCATTGATGTTCACTGGGGACTTGAATAGCTCTCTATCTCCTAGACTATTTGACGCAGAATAGGTTTAAAGGAATTCTCTTGACACCAATGCGAACTTACAATGTGACATGTTCTTTCCAAATATTGTTTGTATGGAACAAAAATATTTGCGTGAACCTACATAACTATTTTTGCTACTATCTTAGAGTAGAGATTTTTGTACCATAATATTTTGCAAGTTGATAGGGCGTAAAATATAAATACAAGCTAAAACGCTGGTGTTCACTGTTATAGACTATGTTGGGAAAAACTGCATGTCCATGTAATTCCTTTCTATCCGAGGAGAACCTATGAACCATTAGAGAAAACAATTTAAGTCTATGCTGTGAACCGTAGGAAATATTGCGTAGGTATTAAAGTACGCTGTTATAACTCTCTGCATATAAGAATGAATACATTTTTTAATAAACAATATGTATCTACTCGTAAGTGACCATTATCGACGGTTGTGAGACTCCTTTGAATGTCGGCTGTCAGGCAGAAGCGATCGCACCATTGTGAGGAGCCATTTACATTCTTCGGGGATTTGGGGGATTTCTAGACAAACACTTCTCGTCCGTCTCGTATGTCTCTGTCTATAGGAATATCTAATCACATTTCAAGAAAATCAAAGTTCCTTGTTGCTTGGTTTTGATGGGAATAGCATGTTTATGTTTTCGTAAAACAAGTCTATAGGGTATATGGAAAATCAAAGGACTTTTTAACAAAACAAATGGTATTTCATGAAGTAATCGTTTTAACGTTTCAAAGAATTTTAGGGAAATGAAGAACATGTCGTAAATAAAATATTTAGGTGTTCTCTGAATCTCAAAGTAATATCACGTAACGTATGTTTAATATGTGTTTATTCTGGTAATAATTTAAAGAACAAGTACCTAGGTAGTTAAGGAAAGCGTCAATGTTTATTACCCAAACGATTTTATGTTTGCTTATTCTACCTACAATATTATGTTAATGAATTCAAAGGTAAGTTATTTATAGAGCCCGATAGGCTTGCATATTAATGAAGTATTGCGTTATAATAACCTAAGCCATTTTCAAAAGTCGATAATGAGCAATAAACCTATGGATATAAGATAAAGTGATACTTTAAAAGCTCTTTCATAACGTAATTAAAAGTCATTTAGAGTTCATAGGTTACGATAAAATACGATGATTTGATTGATTATATTATTGTAAGGTGCTAGTAGATATAATTGTTAGTAAATAATTTTGGTTGGATATTCTTATCAACTTGTTTAATAAATTGCAGGCAAGTATTTAATAGTAGTAAGGTATTCATCGTCATCCATCCACTAATATTCTAAAGGTGGGCACAGTTTTTTTTTAGAAATAAAATAACCTTACTCATTAAAAAAATGCCAGGTAAGTATGTTTGTATATGGTAACAAAGAACTGTGCAAAAAGTGCAGAAGGTACTGCTGTAACGTGCAGTTTTTTTAAAATAAAATGTGATAATAATATTAATTTGATTTAGTCTAAGTAATATTATATAAATCTTAAAATGTAAGGATACTCGTTAATAATGAGAAAATATCCCCCTATAATAGTACAGAAAATCTGGCCGGTGTCGGTAAGTGCCCGGAGCAGAAATTAAGTCGCGAGTAACGTTGTTATGACGGCGATGGCATATTACCGCTCACTACGGGGAACCACTTTCCATATGATTCCATTTGCCCCTATTAATTGCAATATATCGTTGTTACATTTGCGAAATATTTAGGAATTTATCGGTATATTATTTAATGTAGTTCTGCTCATAGGTAGGTAAAGGCAAATCAATATTTGACGTATTAGGAAAGTTACACTTGATAAAAGCGATAAAAATAAAGATTAAAGGTCAAATCAGGAATAAGTTATTGTATTACATTAACTTTAATACCATTTTGTAAGTAAGTTATGAGTTATCAGGTCTATAATTCATTTTACTATTAATAGAGGATTTTAATTTTTGTTTGTCATCTGAATATTTTCTCTTACTTGTAACATGAAAATTTTACACATTAATACATACGTGCATAGATGTATTAGGAAATCTGGCCGGTGAAGAACCCCGCGGCAAAATTAAGTCGCAGGTAACGTTGTTATGCCGTTGATGGCATATTACCTAGCGTCCCCACTCGGAGTACCGCTACCGAATTGAAATGATTTTTCGGTGACGCAATTGCATCGACGATGAACGTTAGCAATGCTGATATTCATAACTGTGCCTGCAACTGAATTCTCAGATAATTCAGGCTTTTTCGATAAGTGCATTGGCAGTGCTATTCGAAATAAGATCTTTATTAATGATCTATTTTTTAGAAAAAAATAAAGAAATTCGTGTGATATAGGTACTAAACAGAAAAAGTTACTGAACTGTTTTTCTCTACGTCAACTAAAATTTACAAATATTAATAACATACCTATTAGACAAGATTCTAGTTCATTTGCATACTATAATCCTTGATTTGATAGTTATACAGACAGCTGTTCGCTTATTACGCTTCAATGCTCTCAATATGGATTAGTTTCAAATGATTATAGCCTTATATGAAACATCACAAGGATTATAGTTAAAGACACGGGTCGTTCGAAGTGTAAAACTTTTATACGAGTTGGCTGAACTCAAAAGAGATATAATTGGAAACTTGAGACGGCTGGTGCAGTGGCATGACAGTGCGGTGAAGGCGGTGTTTCTAAACGATAACATTATCGGTGTAATTTTCCTTTTGTTCTTGCTCTTACCATTACACTTCAGAGGTATTGTGATTTTTATCGAAGATTTTAAATGACAACCATCTGTTTGTTCACTGTGGTGAATTGAACTAGGTATTAAGCTCTGAATCGTCATTATCGTTTACGGGCACGTTTCCATTCTCAGAGTGAAAGTAGTTGGGGCACAGACCACCGCGCTGGCCAAGTGCGGATTGGGAGACGTCATACCTCCTTGAGAATATTTTTTAGAATTCTCTTAAATGATACACCATTGGGCTATCTATCGCTGCTTATGCATTCAGCTACAAGTTATAACGAATACGTCTTTATTTTGTTTGAAAAACTTAATTATGCATATAAGGTTGATGACACAAAACAACGAAAACGAAATAATTATCGTTACCGTATTTAAAATCAATTACTTTTAAATAATTACAGGTGGTAGAACTCTTTGTGGTTCGACTCCGGCGACACCACCGCCACACCTATTTCTGCCTTATAACAGTAGTGTTCAGCGCTGCTGTGTTCTGGTTTGAAGGGTGTGGTTA
>DWRC01000069.1:0-11532 GCA_018250675.1 Astraptes naxos | reverse complement strand
GTACCTACCTATCTTCTTTAACGATTCTTCCAAGCTTAATAAAACAAAGCAGCTCTATACATAGTAAGCTCAGGCCAGCAAGAGGACTGAATCAAAGACCAAATTGGAATGAGAGATCAAATTCTGTCATTTTGCGTAGAGAGAAATTGCGCATACATATAATCCAAACAGTGCTGATTACGTCTGTAGAAATTTTGCATATCTTGCCACGATGGTCGCCGATATTAAACGATTAGAAAAAAGGGCTTACAAATTAATGGGCAAATACAATTCGAAAAAGTTCTACTACTTATGCTCAAAATGTTCAGTCACCTCCACACACGTCAAATGAGTTCTGAGTCTTACTTTGTCTACGTGGCAATGGAAGCATAGTCTTCCTTTTTTGGTTTGAGGTAATCAACATTATGCATAAAGTAATCCAATTCATATTATGGTCGACCCCTTGTCACCTTCGTCGCCTTAGCGTGCTGTCCCCGTTTTACCTTGAAATAGTTCTACTCATTAGAACAGAGTACCTACTTTTCCTTAATCGATATCAAACAGGCGATTAATTAGTAACATAAACCACCTTCACAAAACGAACATAACATACTCGTATGAGCATATTAATAAATTTTACTGATGCTATAAGAAAGATATAATTCTTAGAACTTTACGCTAACTCGATTGATCCGGCTGATCAAGTGCAAAAAGGCTAATGTCCAAATTGATACCTGACCCCTATTTGCTATTAGTTATGCTGTCTTGGCTCATACAAATGCGGGAAAACTACGAAGATAAAGTCAACATTAATATTCAATCCATTACCGTACACTTGTTACGCACGGGCCGCCTTTCAGAATGAGTTCGGTCTACGCTGTGGATGATTTTAAGCCGTAAGAAAATATTACAGAAACTCTTAGGTATAAAGGTTCCTCCAAGATACTTTCCTTAAATTTATTTATGTTAGCAATATCTACCTACGCTCATGACTTTACAGGCTAAAATCTAACCTGGACCACCTGTGAGACAGGTCATCTGAATTGGCATTACTACCTAAATTAGAATTAGACTCACAATATAACGCTAAGTTGAACTCGTTGTTACATACACACAGATTTACATAAACATAAATATTAATACCGGCAACTGCACTGGCAGAGATAAAAGATGGGATTACATTATCTACATCGTAACATTTAAATGGGACATAAGAATTCATGAGCACGTCCATGGGACTATAAAGCAGTGACCCTTGGTCCATGGGGCGTTGCACGGAGATTACATCGGCCAGGGGCTATTGAACTGGTTAAGTGAATGTTCCAATATTAATAATTACCATTTAATCTTTGATTAGCCACTCCCTTCGATACTTTAACTTATCGTGATTTCACCATAAAGTTAGTTATACAGGTTATACTTGCAAAACTTTACAAATTAAGACTTTGTCATATTGTAGGTACTTATTTTTATTTTGCCGTGACGAGACACTTCTGAAATTAATAAAATCATTACGTTTCTCAGAATTTACATACAGGTTTCCAATAAGTTCAATACAGATATACTAAATATATATAAAGCCCTTTCTAATAACGTAAAAAAACAATTTTAAAGAGGCCCAGTTGTTTTAGTACCTATTGTGCCTATCTAAGAACGTGTTTTTTTCGAAATTATTGAAAATCACGACACTTGATTGTAAAAATATTATTCGTAGAAACATATTCGAAGGTAAGTATATCTAATATTGATTGAACGCGCTCTTCGCTTAGTATGGCGGCATTAGGAAACTTAGCTAACGTACATAATTTCACGTGCACCGACGTTCGGTATTCATGTCGTAATATGTTTAAATATCTAATACCTGCAGGCTACTAAAGTTGGTGTACTTACAAGAGAAAGTTATTTCGTAAGAGCTAAAAAATAATAATTGCATAAATTCATTTTGTATATTTTTAAATAAAATTAAACAGGATTGAATAATTTACTTTAACACATTTTTTGTAAAACAATCTAAACGAAATCTTTAGAACAAAATCATAACTACAAGATGGTTGAGAAGTGAAAAATAAAATCAACGGCTCGTTGTACTCGGCGTTTATAGACAAAATAATCTCAACAATAAATACCTATAAACGAATCAAAAACCTTTCAACGATAGAGAAGTCGGTTAAAATTAATATTAAGAAATCACAGGACATCTCAAAGTCTCAAAATCCGGGTTGATAGACATCAAAATATTCGAGAACTTTATGGAAAACTATAGAGGATAGAGTGAACACATTTATGCGGATTACATCTCCTGGGTAGTAGATCCATACCAAATACAATCAGTTATAACGCTGGTAAATGTACCTAAAATTCTAAACAAACCAACTATAAGAATATATGATGTAGGTACTTATTTAGGATTTTTAGTCCAGTTTTAGTGAACCCTAGTTTTAAGAACCCTTCACGTTTGTCGATAATAAAGTAAAAGATAATAAAAGATAAATAAAAAAGATAATAAAAAATAAGATAATATAGTAAAATAGATAATTGTATCATAAAACCAGTCTCCGATCACCAAACATCTCGAAACTCCTAATCCGTGGAATACATATCATTACAAAGAATTTTTCATGTCTCCAAAAAAGTTGTCAATCACATAAATTAAGCTTATACGAAATAATTTAAAGTTTTTAGGAAATTCCATAATAATTAGTGTACATAAATTAAGTTTGCTTAACTAGGTAATATACTCACTCGCTCGAATTCATAATTGAGGAAATCGGTTCGAAATTTCATTGCAAACTAGTAGATTTAGTTGACTCATATCAGTTCAAATAAAACTTCATTATCCGTGATTTATTTATATCCGGTGCACGTATTGTTCCTATTTTTGTGTAATATTCCTTCATTTATGCTGTGAAACTCACCGATCATGCTGTATGAGAGCTATTGAGCTAGCGACAAGATCTTCAAACTGTTTCTCGCTGGCGGAGCTCCCCTGCCTCTTATGATGGTGTGGCGTGTTCGTAACTGAGGACGTCGGGGTCAACGTCTTCTGGGCTTCGGATGTCAGCGCCTTGGCAGCCAGGTTGCCACTGGACTTGCTGCCGAAGAACTTCCAAGTAACGCTAGGCGTGGTGCTGGGTGGCGAATCATGACTTTTCGACGACGAACTGCTCTTCCAAGGAAATACTCCTCTGTAACAATTGAAAAGCAGAAGATTAGTATTAATGATACGATCAAACTTTTATAAGAATTAGGGACATCCCTAATTCTGGAACATTCCCGTCATGGTCCTGTAAAAACGTGACAGGAGAGTTTTCTCTCCAATAATAGAGAAAACGTCTATATCTTAATAGATGTTTTTAGATTTTCAGGAAAAAAAAAACAAATACAATAGTAAAATACCTCATTCTAAATATTCCAGATTACAGAAATACCTATCGATACCTACATAAAACATAGTGAAAAATGAATTACAGGTTCAGTGTGTTTCCATCGAAAAAAATCAGAATGTTTCCATCGAAAAAAAATTATACGATAAGATGTGCTAACCAAACGTGAACCGAATTAGAAACCTGTTAACCCACTTAATTCTTATAGTTACCAGACAATAACAATGCAACACAAACAGCGATTTACTAATCGGCCATTACGAACACACTTGAATAACTGCATTCAAAACGTCGTCAGCGATTCTTTCCGCGTAATTTCGAGAGCATAATTCGAAGTTAACTCGGTAGACCTTGCTTCAAACGTAATTACTGCGGAGGGCATTGAACCACTCGAGATGGAAATGCTTTGAGATGGTAGGAAATTAAATACGAAAGCGGAACCAGACCTAAAGACGAAACAATGAAAAGTTATGTCACACACACGATCTTTCCTAACCAAAAAAAAAAAAACGTTAGTCACAGAGAAACCTGAATTGCACTCATTGCTATTATATATTAATTATGATAAAAACCGATCATAGGTAGTAGTAGAAACATACCTATCAATTTTCATGACAATATTGGGCGTGCGCGAGCGCAGACGTTCGTCCGGAATGTCATTGTGTGATAATTTACGCTCATACGAAGAACATGGTGCGTGGGTGGAAAATGTATGATAAATTGCTGCAATTGGCAAATATGCTCCAGTTTAAACACCGTATGTTGCGGGAGTATTAGCCCTAACAATCCGGAACGTTGGTTTTATGCAATTTATAAATTTCACGATCACTGAGTTCGTAAGTTCTTTTGCACAGAATAAGGCGTTCGCACAATCACATAAACTATTAAGTACTATTTTTGCAAACGAGATAAAAGAGCTAAATGGAGCAGTTCCACTTAATAATCGTCTTTAACCGAATGGCTCATGTGTAATACGAAAACCAAATATATTCGAATAACAATTAAATAGTCATGAAGCATGTTACTACGTCAAATACATATGTGTCCTTCATACATTTATTTGCGTTGTTTGTTATCGATTTATTTGCGACGAAATATGATGCTTAATACAAAGTAATAAGACCCATTGTTAGTGTATACCGACAAATAGAAACCTCAGCCGTCGCTTCTAAATAGTGGATAGATTAAAATAAATTTACGAGTAACATGAGATAAATTCCGTTATCATATTTCAGCTTCCGTGGGGATATGTAAATTCGACACACAAGTTCTTTTCACACCGAAACATATCGAAGGATGAAAGGAACAGGATGAAAAATGATATACGGATAATATACGATGAATAATCTCGTACACTATCATATGTATACGTATGTCTATGGTACATGACTATGGTCTATGTAATACTATGGTATACCCTTTAATTTTACGTTCCATACAAATTTATTAGGTAACTTGAATGCATATCGTCAAACCAAGCAATTTAAGTTACAATACTTTAGTATGTACTGGAAATTGGGAAGTCGATTCCAGAATGTACTGGAAATTGCATACATAAAAAATTTGCTTCTCCAAATGTATCCTCCCAAGTCGAAGTAAATTCAGAAACCACTACTCTCATCAATTATATTCTTGGAGACGTCAAAGATACTATGTAGTTTGATGGCAGAATGCCAAAGATTGCTTATCTAAAAGCCCGATAGCCGAATCAAATACAGCTTGTTATGGACTTTTTGTACATCCGATTTTCACGATTGACCCCAATGATGACTGACAGGAAGAGAAGATGGGGTCACGGATAGAAAAACTGGTACAATCGATTAACCGATACTACGCAATCTATGGTATTATCAATTAACGAGTTGTTTAAAGAAGTCCCTGCAATATAGCAAAGAGGTTTATTGCATGTACCTACTTATGTTGTTCCAAACAGCTCATGAAAATAGAAGAAGCAAATTTCCTAAATTACCTACATCAAAATCAACTGAAGAATTAAATATAAGGTGATTTTCTTGAATACTTTTTTTTTTTGAAGGATCACTTACTTTAATAAATAAATCATTTATACATATATTAATAACGCGTCTGTAGCTTGACGCGGGTTTTCCTCAAATCCAGGTAACCAAAAATCTCGATAAATTGTTAAGCTTAACATAATCATAATGCTTCAAGCAATTTTGATAATACCATTGTTCACGCTAGGTAAGAACAATGCAAACCAAACTATAGTTAAAAAGCCATTCATACAATAGTGGGTTTGCGTAACTCGCAACTTCGGAGACTAATCCGACCGTACTCGTACGCAATAAAAACAACGAGAACCGTGCGCTCGCGCCGGTGCCTGTCCGCGGCTGGTACGCAGTTGCGCACGCGGCACTATCAACACGACCCGCTGTTGACTTATTAACTGACAACTTTAACTCGGGCGCATTTGTATTCGTTGAGAGTATACAAATAGCCTTGGAGGTCATATTTGTTATTGCGATTGTTAAATTATAAATATGTACAGTATCATGCGAGACAAAACAATATACGATTCCAAATAAGCGAATTGACAATGATAAGAATGGTAAACTATACACAAACATGTGCAGAGAATAAACAAAAGAAATGAAAGTTATAGGTATTTAATTAAAAAATGAAAACTATCTTGAGTATACGAATATGATTTTATTTAACGAATAACAATCATCTTCAAGTAATCACAAGTACCTACCTATATTGAAGATTGATTGTACAGATTCTTTCAAAATGAAAGCTACGAAGATCTCTGTCATGGAGATTATTCTCTACTGTATACAGATTGCATTATTAAAAGATCATATTCGAGTAGTCACGTAATACCCAGACTCCATTGAACATAAACAATTAACTTCAGAACTGGTTCTCAAGATGTACTCCCGACCCCGAGGTAATGCATAATGTATTATGCTATTCTATTCGTGTAACACACAATTATTTGATTGCGATCTTGAACCGCAACTACATATAACGCGATATTTGGGCGCGTGTGGTAATATCATGTCTATAAATCAATTATCATCGTATTGAGAGCAAATTATCTGCGGTTTTAAGCTAATATGATTCGATTAACCGCCACTAGTCGTATACAAACAACAAAACATGTACCATAAGAAGAATTACTATTTCGAATATGTAACCGGTCTATGATGTATATTAAATGTTCACTATAAGCTAAAGACATTTAATTTATTAATGGCATAAGTTACTTTACCAACTGTGAGTAAACACATACCTATAAGAGTTGAAGAGTTCAATTGGATGAATTCTTTCGAAAACAGAAGTAGGGAAGAGGTGCTACGAAAGGCACAAAAATCTTTTATTAAAGATTCTGGACATTGTAAAAGATATAGATAAAAAACTTTCGGATCAAATCAAACCTACCTACCTACGAATTTCTAGGCATCGATCGATATTTTCCTATTGTCCGTGTATTGTTGAATAAGCAATCTCCGCATACCGACAGCCATTTGCCCTTGTTAGCAGTAAATTATTTAGTACGTCGAGAGAATTAACGTCATCTCATTGTTTCCACGCGTTGTTATCAAGTAACAATTTATTTATATAATAATTCTCTCAACATTTCCGCCGTTGTTTCATGTAAAAACGAGCACATAATCCACGTAATCGTTCCCATAGATATAATTACATATGATTATAATAAAAGCCAACATTAATTTCAATCTACTAGTATCATTATAATATACGAATAATTTGCAGGTAACGGTAGCAGTCGGTAAATAAAATGAAATTAAAGTAATAATTTCTGAAAAATACTAATTTATGTACGTATTACACAATATACGATTATTGCAAATTATAAATAAATTAAAAAAAAGAAAATCCATAAAATACATGGAATAAAGTTAAATATTTCTATTTTAAGTAGTAGTTATAAACTAAGCAACAATGATAGAAAGCAGGCCATTCAAACGGAACAGTATTATTAAAACACATTTAAAGTAATGACTAAAAATAATTTTACGTCAGTTCGACTTGCGAAAGCAATTTATGAAAGCCTGCTTGGCGGTTTTGAGCAATACTAGGCTACATAAAGTAGGATTGGTGCACATATAAGTAGGTACTGGTTAAGACGACCCCAAACGTTAAATAATTGGGGCAAACAGTTAGCGTACTAAATATGAAAATTTTAACACTTGTCAATACCAAATAAATCATAAATTAATAGATAAAATAGCCATTAAAATAACAGTATTATGTATGTAGCTACAGAAAATACGGTTATATAATGGTAAAATAGCTTCACGTAAAACCAAATAACTGTAATAAACATAGAGGTAACATTCTGCCTCTGAAAACTCTTCTCCATTAAATTCTAACAATGGTTAATATGAACGGCAATTACAAATAAAAGTCCAACGAGTCATACTAGTAATAATACATACAATAGTAATTACATAAATGACAAAAGTAGAGACAAAAGACACGATTTCAGTAGCGGTGCTAACGAGTAATATTGTACAAAATTATACAATAATTGCAGTCGCGCCATAATAGGAGAAAGAAAATATTTTTCAATTCCGTTTTGGTCATTGTTACGAGACCTTCACAGATTGAAGCCGATTACGTGAGCCATTTAACACTAGCTATATTTATATCTACATATTTTAAATTATGATTACGAAGTACACTGTCCGATTCTCATCTCATTTTATTGTTCAATTTAGGTGTCCTCTTAGTCATTTCACGGATGTAAGTTTATCCGTCGGACTACACGTATACGTCGAAAAACATACAACATTCTTATGGGTGCAACAAATAAACTTAGGAATGTAATCACTCACGCATAAAACATACGTATAGAAAGAAAGATCAACTATCACACACACGGCAAACATATTTCGCACTAAAGTTCCATAATTAATAACAATGATAGACACAAAAATGTCATTATCAACATTAAAACATATCAGAACCATGACGAAATCGGAATGGAACGTCAACAATCTAAATGTTTGGCTCTATAATCGTCCAGAATATTTAGCAAAGACACTTTGTATTCAAGAACCGTAACCTTAACCCATGAAGGGATGTCTGGGCGATACGAAATTTCGTCATGATCGGCATGGACACGAGCACGATGTATTAACAGCGGATCGAAAGCATTCAAACCACGCCTCTGCCCATCAATTGTTGCATTTATCGCATTCCATTGTACGTTCGTGACCTTCTAGCTATCGTTGAATATTGTATTGTGTACCGGTGGTTCGATGTGGGCATACATTTTTGCATGTCACCAAACATTTTAACATTACTTAAGACCTTACAAAGATATGTACATAATAACCTGTATACCTACGTACCTAAGTAATTTGGCAGAAAAGTTCAGCTTTGTTTACACGGAAACGTTAAACGCTAATATGTATGGTACTGCTGCTTGAAAACGGGAACAGGTAATCGTTTATTATATTTATCACTCTCACATAGCATCATAAATTATTAGCCCTGTGATTAACTATTTTAACGATCACAATAAGTTTTCTATGCAAAGTATAGTGTTACTATACTAGTTATAGCAAAAATTTCAAATCTTATAGCATAATAAACTTACGTCATGTAGTTGTTATTACAGTTGCATGCCTTTTTATCAGCAATCTGATGATAATGATGACCTTCGTTTTAATGAATGTTGCAATTCTACGATAAAATAACGATGGACGTGATACCATCATTAGAGAAAATTACACCCTCCACGTTATTGAATGCACCTAAGCCTGCTCACGAGAAAATGATTATCGTCGTAAATAACTCTCAACAAAAACGTATTCAGTTAACTGAAGGTGGATTACAACAGTTTTTCTCCTCTACGAACAAAATATGATAAAGGTGAGTAAACAGATTACGTCACGTCAAATAATGGCTAAGCCACATTTCAGCAATTATAACAAGTCCATTCCATCAACGTATTCTATTGGAGGCGACTGACTGAAGTTCATGTTATGTTTTTTTACAGAAGAATAAGTGAGCGTTAAGCCTCAATCTCACCTGATGGAAAGTGATGTAAAACGCTTGCCTAGGAGCCTATTCACTCTTGCTTTGAAATTCAAGAAATATAAGTATTGTCAGCTGAGCCGAATGTTCGTTTGTTACTTCAATGTGTACAGGCACGATTCTCATTTCACAAGAAATTAACAATAACAACATAAGGGCAAAACACTGCTAAATAAATCCTGGTCAGCCGTCACAACAATGGAATTTTTGCACATATAAGACCCGCATCGATGAGTGAAACTAAAATAAACCATAAATCAACATGTCTGCGTTTCTTGGCGTTCGTGGAAATGTTTATTTCTTACACGATTCCACATACCTACTCGTACCATGCGCGTTTGATTTTGCGAATTGTGCTTGCACAATGCGAGGATAATGTTTAAAGATTTAAATCGTTTAGTAAATTGAAGGCAAATAATCTTATACCTCGGACTTTGGAAATTAGGCTTGTAGAAATACAAACAATATTCTTAATAAGTTTTAAAAATAATGACCAGTAAATATCGAATAATACTCAAAACTATTTTATAAGATACATATGTAATTATATCTTATTGAATATAATTTACTAAACAAAAAATCGATCTAAACAGAATTAACTTACTATCATTAACGTTGCTTGCAGGTTAAAATTGTGATCGGCAAGATAGAATGTTTGAGATATTTGATGAAGCGTGAATGCGGATGTCGAATCTAAATTCTAAAACGAATCGTTTAATTGCGTTAATACAAAAAGAAGAAAGAAGCTCAAGTGTAGTTTCTACCGTTTCACCAAAACACTTCGTGGGGGTTATCAAGAACGGCCTATGAAAACTTTTATTAGTAAGAAAGTCATTTAATACAAAAATAGTTAAACTTTTGTTTTCTTTGAATGAAGAACATGATGATTAATATTATTTAAAAAAAAACTTATTCTAGGTACTATAACAATGCTAAATCAATGAAATGTTTAAATTTAAAAAAGAGTTCCACCATGACGTTGACCAGGAATCCAGAGAATAGACTATGAGGTGTTATCGTTAAAACTTTGTTTTCAGTACCTACAACTAGATAAGACTTGGGTGGCAGATAACGCAATTACTGTAAACATTCAGTTTTGCAACAATTCGCAATCGCCGGTGCCGATCTCGGGACGACACCGCGATTACAAGCGTGAGAAAGGCTCTGTGTTCTTCTGACGCAAAAAGACGTGACGCTTGTGGTAAATCACCGAGTTTTTAGAATAGCAAAGAAAAAATAGGCATTGTTTTAATAATAAAAATGAATCTATGAGCATACAATCAACATATTTGCAATAGATCTAATTTTGCTACCGACATAATCTCATATAGATCCGAAAAAATCTCATATAATTAAATAAACACCATTACTGTGAAGAACTTTATGAATTTAGATAATCAAAAAGCGAATTATAAAACTTAATAATAGTGAAATGGTGTCGATAGAAAAATAATATTTGTCTCATGCCCGAACCACATACAAAAAAAATATGGTATCATCGGATAACTCACAAAACTATACATATAAGCTAGTAAAAAATAGATATTCGCTTTGGGATACGAGACCTATTTACGTCTCGGAGCCACTCCCACACGCGTTGCCTTTACGAGTAAATGGAACACAAACATTTGCTCTCACCCCAAAAGGGAATTCGTGGAAAAGGTTTGCAAGTTTGCTTTGGGGACGGGGTCCAAGGATTCTTAATGGAATTCTTTATTTATGGAAGTGACTTACTTAGTTGAAAAAGTTTGTTTGCTCATTACCCTGAGAAGTTAAGAAAGTCTAAAAGCATATATGACTGTTGTTACATAAAAATGTAAAGCGTTCGAAAGATTAAGACAGAAAGATAAATGCTGCCAAAACTGTTATTTAACACCTACATACTTTACAATATCCGTTACAATCCATATATGGCGAAAGTAAAGGTTGAATAAAAATAAAGTTACTTTATGGACCTCGAGACTAGTCATATTTTAGTTTTATAACTAATGTGATTTTATTTTTATCTCTTATTCTTATTAATGTTATCTACTTGTACTAGCCTGGATCGTGTCCAGTAACCTGCTGACGGACAGGATTAAAAGTCATTTCATCTGCAACCTGTGCAGTTGAAATGACTTGCTTCTTGGACTTCATC
>DWRC01000068.1:0-11584 GCA_018250675.1 Astraptes naxos | reverse complement strand
TATTTAATAAACAAATATTTTAGATTTGATCTACTTAACATTTAACCATATAAGCGTTGATATATTTCAGTATGAGCTATTTTTAAATCTACCTATTTATTTATTATGAAGTTTTTAAAAACATCAATTGTTCGCTAAATGGTAGTAAACTTCAATTATGCTACATTGTTATGTCTCATTTGTTGATCCCATGGTCATATTTTACATGTATTATTGAATGTCCTACAATGTTTTTGTTTACTACCAAAATGATATATTACATTTTACTATGCGGTTGTTTATATTATGTTGTTTACTCTTTTAGTAATTTATAAAGTTAGTACCGTATACTTTATTGTCCTAAATTACCTGTTATGGCGCATACGAGGTTCAAATACGTGACTAAAATGTCGAAAATCTTATGGCGCATTACCTGGTAACAAGGAAGCGTCTGATCGCAAAACTGGGGCCACGATACGTGACCATCGCCTTATACGATGGTCACTACCTTGAACCGTAAGGACACGTTGTGTGCACGTTCGAATTTTACAATAGTTCTAATACACGTCACAGGTGATACGATGACTATAAGGATAAGATGGAGAGTTTCGGTGTTAATATTAAATTTATACCACCATTTCTGCAAGTTTTATATGATTTTGCCTACGTGATCTCAAGCTTTCAAAAATGTTATGATTTCTTAGAAATGTTAGAATAGCAAAATGTTGTCTATCTATTTATTTTCTCAAAATTAAAAAGGAAAAGCCACTCAGGCTTTATACTTAAGGTAATGCTATTTATACTTAAGGTATGTTCGAATCTGTGTATAGTTATTTAATTCCGAATTTACGTTTTTTTAATTCCAGCTTTGGAATTAATCTAATAACACAATTTAACTTGCACAATCCAGAAATTTAATTTTAAACTTTGTATAATAAGTATGTACACGCAATGGATACATTACACTTACAATTACGAATACGATAGCCAATGAATTATTATAGGAGATAACGTGGCGTTCGTGACATTCGTTTTAAAAAAAGCTAGCACGAGTTATGTTTTTAAATAGGCTTTTATTAGGTTCACCTGTATTTTTGCTTGTTTGTTAACGTCTCTTTTAGGCTCGATTTTTGGACAGTGACGTTAATTTTCTAGAAATAAAAATATTTTTTTATTTCTAGTTTGATTAGGTTACTCTAAAACCGTGTTTTTTAGTTTTTTTTATACTATAGGTAATTTATTTTTTCTCATACTGCAGAAGTGGTCATTAACTTCAGATAATATTAGAAAACTACATGAGGTAGACTATACGCTATAGATCTCTGAGGACTAAGTTGTCAAGCCTCGGATAATTATATCTTCCTTACCATACCAGAACAAAACAGCGCTTAATACTGAATTTTGTAAATATTTGCAATTCTTGACTGATTAGATTACGTGTAAAGTCGTTGTCGGAATGTCACGTTAGTTCTGTAGCGTATGAGGACTATGATCGGACGTGCGTTCTACATCTTTCAAAACCTAAACTCTAAATCCCATTAAACTTACATTCCCAACAAATTTACTTACCACATTTTTCTCGCATTCCAGCAAAACAAATACGACGTGGGCAGTGGCGAGCAGTTCGACGACCTGGTTGGGCTGATCGAGCACTTCCGTTCGTATCCGATGATAGAGACCTCTGGCGACGTGCTCCGCTTGCTGCAGCCGGTCAGCGGCACTCGTATTCGGGCGCACGACATAGATCAAAAAGTACAGGTAGTACTTACAAGACATTCTTCGTAAAAGCCTAGTTACAAGCAGAAGACCCTGAGAAACTCGCCATTTTTCTAATGTTTGAAAGTACACCTGATATTAAGTGGCCACTGCCGCCATGGACATCTGTTATCGATTCATAACACAGCAGCGTTAAACACTGCTGTTATTAAGCAGAAATACGACTAAGAGGTATAAAGAAACCTTGACTAAGAAGTGTCTTGACTGTACGATCCTTTGAATGATATGATTATAGTTTTAAAGATACTAGAATGTGTATTACATGAATCCGCTACGTAGAATGTGTATTAGGTACATGAATCCGCATCGTCAGTTTTTAGCATGAAGCAGTTTTTGCGTTTTGGTGGAAGGGTGTGAATGCCGACTCACACTCGTGAGGCATAGTAGCATTATCTACACCCCAGGCGTGGTAACTTATCTGTGATCGGCTCCACGTAGAACACCTATTCTATACGCAGTTGATAGTGGTGACCACTTACCATCAGTTGGACTAAATGCTTATTTTTTACTCCACCTTTTAAAAAGATATCCTCAGGAGTAGACAAAATTATGATCGGCATATTTTTCTTTACTAAAACTAGCTATCAATGACCTTCAGTATTGACTTTATAACGACATAATTTTATTTTAATAAGTTAAAATAATGGAATTGCCTATCGTAATATGTAACGTTAAGAAGTCTATATCCTTCCTAATTTGCATAAAGTAACTCAGCATCTCTTCGTGTTAAGGTTAATTGTGGTAGCTTTCAACACAGTAATTAACTGTAGTATTGTTAATGGACAATTCTTAGCGGAAAAAATACAATATTCATAAATACCGCAATTGTGCATGGTAGGTAGGTATCTATTTAAATCGTTTATATACACAATGTGACTAAATGATGTTTACGATACAACGGAAACAACATTGGTAAAGTAATTGAGATTTATTATATACTAACAAACGCTTAAATATAAGGTCTTCCTGTCTTTGTTTATCTTTTAATATTCCGAGCTCGGTTGATGTAATTGCTCAAGCGCGAATGATCATGGTACAATATTTTCACTACCTATCGATAAAGTGTAATTTATTTTGTCAACAGGAAATGGAAGAGTTTCAAAAGCCAGAGTGCAAATCTGGGTTTGATGGAGAGTTCCATTCGCTGAAGATAGTGGATGACATACCCGTCTTTACCACTAATGAGGGCATGAAGATTGATAACGCACCCAAGAACAGATATCGTAACATATTACCATGTAAGTCTACATCATTCTAAATAAGCCTCTACTAATAGGGGTGTTGATGTTTTGTTGTTTTGGGGGTCTCCTAATAATCACCGCGCTTGGCATGCGTGTTGGCGACCGCAGGGGTGTTGATGTTACACTAGAAGACGCTGCTGCCCGTCTTCTGAATGTTTTTATTTTTATTTTATAATTTGGAAGTAACAAACGAGCATGCAGTCTACTGGTCATGCAGTGGTCCCTGCCGCCCATGGACATCTGTAATCAACTCTAGATATGATCAAAGTCCTAAGGTTGAGCACAGATACGTTCCTACCCCTGAGGACTAAGTAGGAACGCCCCAGATAATTGTCCTTTAGTCGCCTTCTACTTCATCCACCGGAAAAGAAGGAGTGGTGCTACTCAAGATCGATACCATATGACATACATAGATACATTTGTTTAACGTAAATAGAAATTTCTTATCAACAATCCGTTATTCTGTAAAATATGCTGACAACGTGTAGGCTGAACTATAGACATATGAAAGATATATTAGTGTATTAATTGCTTATCTTATACCGTTGTTATGGGCGCATTACTATAAAGATTTATACAAAAATATGTCGTGATGAGACCCCTTAACCCAGGTCGAACTGTCAACCTCAGATAATATTAATATTACGTGTGGCGAACACACGATTGGTTGTCGAGGTCGTTTTATTGAGTCACAATGCTGCGCTTATTAACGACGTACGTATTACAAACCTATCATAATGTACTTACATATTTATGTAAAAAAACAAACAAAATTATTAGTTTTAACAATCCAATTACCACTTATCTCGTAAGTTATGTAAGTATACATATAAAAAGGCAAGAATCTAAAATATTGTAGCGTATTTACAATTTAGGTACTTTTTCTTACACGAAATCTTGACAAAACCCATATTATAACACTATTAATCTTTTAAAGCGTCTTTTAATTAATAGGCGTCAGTATCATTAAGTAAGCAGCAAAATGAATTCTATTCGATATTGTACAAGTGATTTTGTAACTAGCTGTTACTTTTTCCATTTCAGATGACCAGACACGTGTCGTCTTACGGGGAAGCAATGATCCTCCCGAGTCTGACTACATCAACGCGAATTACATCCGCTCGTCGCGGCTTTGTGATTCCTCCAGCTCCGTACAGTCTTCCAACGAGAGCCTGGACAGTGTCCATTGTAAGATTTTCATACACTATTAACATTTGTTATACAGTATTTAATGAACTTATCCAAATGTTATTTTTATGGTAATACAATAGTGGAATTCGCTTGCACCGAATCGTTCTCCATGATGATCCGACCGGCGAGGTTCACAATTTCTTAACCTACAAAATTTAAATTAATTAAGTAGGAGTAGCCAAAAACAAAAATAACAAATTAAAAAACTGGTACTGTGATCCATGAGTACAAAACCACAGACAGAAAATAACGAATGATGAAGTACTTACCATACATATTTAAAAATCGTCGAGCTTTACAATAGGTAGGTACCTACAGCAAATATAAATAACTAGACGTGCCCATGGTTTCTACTAGTAAGATTATAATTCAATAAAGAGACTATATCATATGAAATCGGTGAAATAGCTGACATAAAACTAGATCCTGTTTTCGGTAGTATCGCCAATACAAACAAGGAAAATTACCATCATTGTCGCATACCTGCTGCACGTTGGCTCCATACTAATGAAACAAGCGACGCAGCTACAAGGATCCGATACCCACCTCGGGTCACGTCCACACCCTTGCACGCACGTACACTATTAGTCGTGTTAATGCATATTGATAACATTAAAACATCTAGTAAAATAATATATAGGTGACAATCAATTACATTTTTAATTTTTTGTTACTTTGATCTACATCGAAAATACATCATTGTTTTATTTTTTAAACGTTCAGGCAGTCTATTTGATATGAAGCAGCCACTTTTGTCCATAATTTCAAATCAATAACGGAATATAGTGCAGAAATGTTAATTGTGCTCGGTCGCAAATTGGAATATAGGTAATCTAACATTTTCCCCATTAATCTCCTTACTTATACCGAACATTGTAACATCGTCAGTTCTTTTACCAGGCAGAACAATTAATGCAAAGAGGTATTTATTTCTGAATAAAATTGAATTCCTTTCCAGCATTGGTTCTGAGGAATGAGTGCAAGAAGCCTGCACCATTGGTCACAAAATCTCTATCAGACGACGCCCTCAGAGAGGTCAAAAGGCGCATCAAGATGGACAAAGTTAATGGAAATTTATTTCGGAATGCCAGTGAGTAATTTAATCGATTGCGTATTCCGGTTTTATCGATATGTCCATTGGTATTCTAACTACGTGTGAATATGTCACCGAGAAACTTAGTCATTCCTAGGAATTGTGTCCTGGTTGCCTTCAAAAACAACAATTGGTAATGCGTTTTACACTTTCTTTGTAACTTTTCTTGTAAATTTACGTAATGTGTGTAATGTATCGCACATTGTCAAGTACGAATACCTACATAATAGAGAGGAAGAACGGTGAATGAGCATTACCTCCTGATTATGATAGTATCCAATATTTGAGAAACAGACATTTATCAATTAAAATTTAGAAAATTTAGAAATTAAGAGGTTTTTGTTGTTTTTATTAGATGTGTGTATCATATGTGCCATTTTAAAAGGGTTATTATCGATAATAAACTGTGTTTAAAACATACTGATATGAAAATGTGTTAATATATAACACATACATAACTATAATTTAATCTTCAAATTTTAAGATTCCTTTCGATGTTCTATCTGATTTCTTAATTGGGATCTGATCTGCTAATTTTAATATGTACCTAAGCATTTATTCGCTGCCTTCAATCGTACGCCCAAAACATCGTCTTAGGTTCGCAGTTCATATTTATATCCTGTTGCATTTGATTTAACTGTACATAAAATTTTGTCATGATAGCCGTGTACTTTTATTTCCAGTTAAGGATAAAGTTTACATCGCTACACAGGGCTGCCTCCCCAACACCATCGCAGACTTCTGGCGTATGATTTGGCAAGAGGATGTCCGGGTCATCGCCATGATTACTAATGAAGTAGAGAAGGGAAAGGTAGTTATAAATTTTTTTTTTGATCACGACGAAGTATTTTGTGTCAATTTGGCCTAATAAAATGCCCAAGGAAGGTTTGAAAGTGTAAGTTTTGTGTAAAAAAATACGTACATAGATAATTCGAATCTATTATATTACAGTTTTAAAATATTTTGAGTTATTAAGAACCTTGAATTCCATGAACAATGGTCAGAAAATTGAAATAACAAAGACCTAAAGGCAAAATTTTACAACAATGTTGTTTCTGGCAGATTATTATTTTTCTAAGTAGGTACCTACTTAATAATTAGCTGCTTTAATGTTTATGATTTTAGAAAAAATGTGAACGTTACTGGCCGCAGCCCAGGCAAGATGAACATTATGGCGACATCCTAGTCAAGTTTATATCTGAAACCTACTACGAAGACTATCTGTTACGGGAATTTGATATATGCGATAACAGAAACAACTGCAAGACTGTGTTCCAGTACCAGTTCACCGTAAGTACCATGTAATAATAATTAATCATCCGTGTAATCAGTTAGAATGTATAATACCTTCGTGGTTACTAAAAATGAAAGGTTTATACTTTGGATTTGAAGTTGGCGTATTTGATTCATAAAAAAGGTTCCACAGAATTAGTGCTACGTAAAATGGGAAATATGAAGTAGGCAGCATTACCATTTGGCGCGTTAAACTCTAGCCCAGAAAGAACTCGATTCAGGCGGAGGGTTTAAATAAATAAAACCTACAGAGTTGGTTATATATGATATTTTGATTAAAACTTAACTTTATTTTCCTTATAAACCTCCCGATTATTCATTTGACAGCAATATATAGTACCTACCTACCTACCGTGTTTTTATTCGAAGGCTTGGCCGGATCACAGCGCTCCAGCCGAAGCCGAGAATGTGCTCGCTTTTTTGGATGACATCAACAGAAAAATGTACCAGATTTCACAAGAAAGGGACGCCCCAGAACAGGTATGGAACTTATCAAATTTTAAAATTTATAAACGTAACTGTGTTTTATAAATTAATCAAATTTATTATTATTTAGTTACAGTGGTTCAACCAATCTTGCATACAAAGACTTGCAAATACATAAAAGTATTAAAGCTAAGCGTTAGTATAGTAGGTTGATACAACCCTTCATAGTTCGATAGTTTTAAGCGTTGCTGTGTTTAGTTCGATTGTGTTGTAAGGGAGACGTACTTATCAGAGGCGCTCCGACTTTTCTCACTTTTCCCTCTGAGGTAGCACCGCATCTGTGGATGACCTCAGATAAGATACCTGTTAATCTTATTGAAGGCTGATTACAGATGTCCGTAGATGGCAGTTGCCAGTGTTGCCACTTACCGTTAATAGTGGACTGCATGCTCGTTTGCTACTTTCACCCTATAGATACTCTTTTTTGTAAAATAACCCAGACTAGTATTTTTGTGGGATTAATTTATAATTATTTAAATATTCAGGAAACTTTTTTATTCCCGGACAGTCAAATCTATGCGGAGCGCACGGGCGTCAACGCATTTCTAAAAACGCAATATCTTCAGTTTTATAATACATATTAGAACTGATAAAGGGCGCCATATGTGTAAGTCGCCCGGGGCGTCAAATGTGTGACTCGCTCGGGGCGCCAAATGTGTGACTTTCCCTGGGCGTCTAGATGGCTAAGGCCGGCCCTGCCCGTACACTAGATACTTATTTAGATTATGAATTTAAGTGGTGTTTTGTATATTCCAGAATGCGCTGTGCGTCCATTGCTCGGCGGGTGTTGGCAGGACTGGCACCTTCATAGTACTAGATATGCTCATTGATAAAATAAAAACATCCGGTGAGCTTATTATTTTAATATACATACTTGTAATTGTTATCCTTATAATTATTGTATTTTATTTAACAGAAATCTTTGCTCTTGAATAGTAAAATGCTGAAACTCAGCTTAGCGTAGATCTTATTGCATTAAACAAAATTATGTTGATAATATTTGTAATTTTAGAATATTTTATACTACGAACCTGTCTGTTGTACCTATATCCATCTCCGGTAATGGTCTACAGTAGATTCTTAATTTCCGATTAGAAGCTTTTGTAGTTATTTAAACTTTATCCGTTAAAACGTTTTACTATTTGAAGTCAGAGCATTTTTGAATGGTTGTGATGGTGTAATGGTTTATAAAAGGCAGAGTCGCTGTCATGCGTAGCATAGCGAAAGAAATATGTCCATGGTCGTGCGAGCTTGTTTTATTTTTTTAGCAGACTTCTAGAATATTTTCTTATTCTTCATAAGAGGCATATGCGTAACTAAGCATATGTAGATAACACATTGCGTTGTAAGGGAGACATAGGTAATTATCCGCGGCGTTCTAACTTAGTCCTCAGGGGTAGCAACGCATCTGTGGCCAAACTCAGTTAGGACTATGAACTTATCTGGGTTTGATTACAGATGTCCGTGGGCGTCAGTGGCCACTTACCATCAGATGGGCTGCATGGTCGTTTGCTACTTCTATAACATAAAATAATATTAATGTTCGTGGGCAGAACAAATTTGTATAATCGTAATAATAATTATTAAATTAAGCAGTTGTTGGCGAATTAATATTTAGGTACTATATTGATTTAAAACCATGCTTGCTCCTGTGTTTAAAACCATGCTTTAGCGATTGATTTTGAATTTGAAATATTTTTTTAAGCAATGCAGTGCAATATCATTATTAATTTGTTTCTCGCAATATTATTTACTCATAGGTATGCACGAGTATCTTGAACTTTCAGCATGTTGTCAGCACTCGTATAGGGAAAAATAAGTTTTCAGTATTTTAATTGCTTTAAATTAGGTACATATTCAATGTTATGCATGTTGAATTAGAAGATTACTAATTGAGATTTTATTTTATCGTTAATTAACGCATGAGCGACCGCCTATTGAATAAACTTTGCATTTTTTTAAATATCAATAAGAATAATCGATGAACATTTGACGGTATGATACTTATTACATTAGTAATTTTACAATGTGTTTTGATTACTTATAGTGGTGATATGGTCGTGTCTTTGTAGGTTTCAACTGCGATATCGACGTGCATAGTACGGTGAAGATGGTTCGGGCGCAGCGTTGCGGCATGGTGCAGAACAAGGCGCAGTATCGCTTCCTGTACCTCGCGTTGCAGACCTACATCGACAATAAGAACATGACGATGCGAAAAAAGGTAGGTAATCTTGTCTTACTTCTTACTAATATTATAAAGCTAGAAATTGTAAGGACGGATAAATGGATGGATGTTTGTTAATCTATAACTTCAGAAAGGCTAAACGATCTAGATGGAATTTGATACAAAGATATATTATTATAGTCTCTAATAACATATAGGCTACTTTTTATTACGGAAAAATGTACGGTTCAGTCCTCTCGGAAAAAAAGTTACGTACTTATTTCGTTAAAATTGTTGAATGTTTCAATTATGTATACCTCCCTATGTATGTAGGTATGTCATGGTATTTTTTTTATAATTTCGAGTGAAACCGCGGGCACGTCTTAGTAATAATCTTAATATTTTAATTGATTTCACATTGTTTGACCTTTTATAATATCTTAATTGCAAATGAAGATGCACTGCTTAGTGGCCACTGTCCCGTTTACCTATAACTTAATAAATATATGCAAACGAACGCGCAATACGCGCATTCCCTACTGTTTATTTAAAGGAGATAATAGCCAAAATTTAACAATTTACAAATTTTACAATCGTGCCACATTTCAATGTTAATAAAAATGTTGTTTTAACAAACTTTTTACACTTTTAGTTCGGATGGTTTTAAGTAAAAAAAAAACTCCGGTATTAATAGATTGAACAGTAGGTAGGTATATAAATATCTTTTTACTATTATTTTAATAAACCTAGTTACATAAATAACCATAGACAGCTACATAACACCATTCTAAATACTTAGGTGTTCTACTCGTATTTTTGTAGTAAATAATTATGACTTACCTATAGTAAATACCTAATATAATAGTGTTACTTTTCTTTTTCAGGTATATATGTCGGATGCCTAAACGTGAATTATGGACTTTAAGTGAATAATTTATAAAGATATATAAAATGTGACTTTAGTGACTTATTCATAGATGTAGAGACGTAGTTGTACCTACTTTAAATTCTTAATTATAGAATTGATTTTTGTGATTGTGATCAAAGCACTGTTTACCATATGCATGTTTATTATTGTAATAAATTCAATAAATACGTGTTCTGTATTTTTATTAAATTCTTTTATAAGCGGATAATAAGCATCATGTAGGTAGATGATATTGTAATAATATTGCAATTCAAAAATTCTAAATTAACCTTCAAAAGTTTTAAGATTCTAAAAAGTTTGTATCGCTAATTTAACTATACCTATTAGCGTATTATCTATACCTACATGTATGTAAGTATGTACCTACAAATATAAGATTGTTATAATCATTTATTATAATATAGGTACATTCTCGTATTATCTTTTTGAATTAATAATAATGTTCAATGAATTTAAAAAAATGAGTAAATAAAACAATGTTTCATTAAATAATAAAGGTTATAATAAAAACTACGAATGAACTTGACGTGTATATATTTATTTAATTCCACATTAAAATATCTTGAAGCTATCCTGACTTTAATATACAATTAACATGAAATATTATAACTAAACAAGAATTATACAGTAAACAGTATAATAAAATAACAACAAATAATTTAATAAAATGTAGGTAGCTTCTAGCTAAAATATTGCAAACATGTTAAAAAGTCAAATCATAAACGATGAAATTTGTTTAAAAATAGATTTTAATTGCAATGATTTTGTTAAAACACGTAAACATAGACAATTTGGCACACATTGAGAAGATTCGGGTATGTCGTTTATGTACATAGCATGTTATGTACCTACATTATTGTACGTATATCTCAATAAAGATAACATTAAATTTGCACGAAACATCAATGTGATTTGTTTCGGGTTTAATGCCTGAATTATTAAACAGGATTCAAAATAACATAATAGGATTTCTTTTCAGAGTTGGATGAATTTGTACATGGGACACGACTTATGGGAGTGTATTATAGAGTCGATAATAATAAAAAATGATTACAAATCTATGACTATTTTATGATATGTTTTTTAAAAATCATGTATAAAAATTGTAAAAAATATTTGATTACATAAAGGCGACCCATTTATTAACTATAAAAGTAATATTTAATGAACTATTAATGTAGACAAGTAGGTATATGAGGTGCCCATTATCGTGACATATTAGAAATAATCACAAAACCCGAATCTAATCGCACAATAAAATATAGACACTAAAGAGTTCTCAGAAGTTTTAACGTTCTTTACAAACTTGTATTTTTTTAATTATGACGTAAAATTTATTTTGCCTATTCCTTGGAGGTCTTGAACATATGCAAAAAGGCAGGTATAATAACTCTAATAATAAAAAGTAGTGGATAAAATAAGGGATACAAGAG
>DWRC01000067.1:0-11599 GCA_018250675.1 Astraptes naxos | reverse complement strand
TATATTTTGATTTATAAGGTACAATGACCAGTTGCACTAGGCAACCCAACTGGGTTCTCAGTGGTAACAACGCAGCTATGACCGAGCTATTTGTTAGGTATTTGAGGTAAAATACATATATCCATAGGTGGTATTTACGAGGTGGACTACAGACTCTCTAAGTGGCACTTACCCCTTATATCCGCTGAAAAAATACACAATTTCTAAGAAATTTATAAGAATGAATGTTTTTTGATTGTATTCACAACTTGTCACGTCTAAAGATAGGGTCAGTGATTCGTTGGGAGATACCACCGCCAAACGTATCACATGAAGCAGTGTGGAGTTTGCTGCAGATGTGCACAGGCGCTATTTCATCATCTACCTATTGGTTTTCTATTTCAATATACAAAATCCCCGGTATTTCATTTAGGCGGATACCTATCACGGAGACGTACACACTCAATGGATTATACCCGAACACCCTGTACTACATCTGGCTGGCGGCGCGGTCGCAGCGCGGGGAGGGCGCCACCACGCCGCCGATCGCTGTCCGAACCAAGCAATACGGTATGTCGCGGAATGGTGTAAGTTGTGTGGACGGGAATGAGGCACGGATACTTTGGTACGGTTCTTATTGTCTTTATTCTAGTCGAAACATATTAGCACACACAGACGTTTACATGGTAAATACACGCACACTCAATCAAACTGTGTATGTACCTACGTGGATCATACCTTATAGTAATAGAACACAAGTCAACACTTGTTACCTTCGCCCAATATAAACGAACCCAATTAATGACTCCAATATATCAGATTTATTCAAATCAGAGAGAGAGCAATATAGTATCTTATATTTTCGGAAAACAACTAGAAAAAAGTCGCAACACATATTTAAACTCCATGGTACATTTTAAACTGCAATAGACAAGTCAATCACATAGTTTCAAGTTATTGCTACGTTGTATTACTTAACACATTTACACAAAAACATACTAATCACACTAAATATGTATATATAAGTACCTTGCTGATACAATTGATCAGTAGACTATAATAAAGACGAAAACTCTATTAGACATTAAGCCTCATTCCCGTCCGAAGCTTTGAGAAAATATGAAAAAGTAAAGTATTGTGAGTTTTCCAGGTAATTTCTACTGTAATATTTCACATAAAAGCACCTGCCCGGCACGCTGCCAGTAATACAGCACACGCACCAAGTTTTATATCACAATAATATGTGTTTTGTAATCGTAAACTTGTCGAAACGGTAACGTGTACGCATTCGTCTCGCTATCTGCACTGTACATAAACTTGTAAGGGATTCAATTCCCAGCAATGCGTACACCGTACCTTAGTAGTAGCTTTATGTTGTACGTAAATATGTCTGATTTGAAGTGAGGTTTCAGTGAATTTATTTTTTACTCCGAACAAATGAACACGGATACCAACAACCCAACACACATCAATCACGCAGTGCGATCTCGAGTAACCGTGTACCATAGTACACGTTATTCGTGTCGCGTCATAACATTATCACGATTCCTTCCGACAGGAGAAAGTGTGACGGATGAGACGTAGAGACGTATGGGCGAGCGGATCCTACACTACACACCACTGCATGCTCGACTGTTTTTTTTATTTATTGTGAATTGTATCAATAATTTATTTCTGGGCACTGTTTTATTTCGGTTGTTGATACGGACCGCATTCAGTGATTGCATCGGGTAGGGCGGTAAAGGTTCGGTTCCAGGTGTCTCTGCGCACTGTTTACTGTGAGCTTGTGTAGTTCCCGGAGCGCCGCCAATGAATGTGACGGCGGCGGCGGTATCGCCGACCGCGGTGCGCGTCTCGTGGCAGCCGCCGCCGGCCGAGCGCGCCAACGGCAGGATCGCGTACTACAAGCTCCTTTGCGTGGAGTCCGGCCGCGGCGACTCGGAGGCCACCGTCGTCAAACTGAACCAGACCACGTTCGTGCTGGACGAGCTGCGCCGCTGGACGGAGTACCGCATCTGGGTGCTCGCGGGCACGTCCGTCGGCGACGGGCCCGCCTCCTACCCCGTCACCGTCCGCACGCACGAAGACGGTACGTTTCATTTACCCATACGATAACATATGCGCTCAATTTTATGGCTACCGGACGATCTTGATGGAATCGCATCGAATTTTATCCACCGAAATACCGAGCGTATTTCAGGTTAGCTCCGTTTAATTAAATTCAGCCCGCCCTTGAGCGGCTATAAGGACATAAAATTGAGCCTCACCGAGCCAAGAAAATAATTACTAATATAATGAATAATATAATTTGATCGTTTAACTTAACAAACCTCATTGGCGGTGTAATATCAGCGGAGTAACATTAAACGACGGAAGGCGTTATGGTAATGCCGGCTTAATGGGCCCCATTTATAAGAACTAAAAATGTTGCAAGTTATGAAAATAATCCTTTCACTACGCAGACTTCCCCTGATATTGCATTTGTGATTTCATAATGTGTTTTAATATAAGGTGATATTAATTTATAACCGTCTCATAATTATTATTACATTCTGGGAGATGTTAACAGGTAACGTACAGGTGAAATCATTCATATAAGCGCGGACTCGCAATCCGACTTGTTATAAATTCTTGATTAAATATTTTATGTGGATGATTTTATGGTTCTAATCGGGTTAACCCGGAGAACGGGAATAATTTACAATATTGAGGATTTTACCCGAATACTTCCGAGCAATTTCTGATCTCCGAATATTTTGAATTGTACCCGTTCTCACATTTAATTCTGGTGATTTGCAAAGGTTGTTCATTCAATTGGTGGTGGACGAAATAACCATTTATATCATAATTTAGGCTTAAGTCATAATATCGATATACCCTACCGTACAACGATACTAATGTCATTTTTTTCTTTTGTTCCCTTCTTGTGAGCACATAGCAGGATTCTAATCAAGGAGGTTAAATCTCGTAACAAAATTTTATATGCTTGCCGATGAATTTACATGTATTATTATTATGATCATGTCACGATTTGATTTTCACTATAAACTGTTGTCGCTATGAGAAGCGGCATAGTGTTCCACTCACTTCTCACATGTAATGATTTATTTTGATGACGCGTCTCCGTATCATCATTTCGAATCGCTGATGATGGCACTCACTGAAATGCAAATTTTACTTGCACCCAATATAGTGTCGACGGCACCGTTATTATTGATTTTGGCGCACAGTTGTTGAGTATTTAGCGATGGACACAATTTTGCATGCTTTCTTTAACAACACAGCACCGTTTTTCGTTCAGTTATTTTCACTGGGCACCAGATAGGTTTACGTCTCGCTGGGCTCAATTGCATCGGATATTGGATTTTAGATGCAATTGTTTCCAAAAAGACAGCACTTTTAGGAAGCACTCAGCACAACTAGCGACGACACGAGGTGAGAGAACGAGTGCGTGCTACGATAAAGCGATTAACCAATCGATACGCTCAGAATATTCAGCGCCATCGTCATACGGAGTCACTCACACATCGATCACACCGCTGTAACAGTTCGATGTGTGAGTGACGGCATCCGGCTGGTTACTGAACGTGATCGTTCGGTTATCGGTTCACCACGCACCACGGCCCGAGCGCCGCATTTGAATACCAATATACCGTCCCACACGACACGCGCGCATGCTACTATACTACTCACAACTACTTCTCTACTCACTACTCTGACTATACTCTTAGCGGCAAGGCTGCGGGTCGAACAGACCACCGATCCCGAGGATCCATTCCAAATTCAAAACTTTAAATTGGCGCATTCTTAACGGATCCGACGGATAGATCCGCGACGCTCTTCGCCTGTACTCTCGGACTGCTCAGCTCGAACTAGAACTTCGCGCTACCTCTATCTTTATCTCTATCTCTCTATCTATCTCACTTGCTCTTAAGCTACAACTTCTTGCCAGTAGCTCCTTCTCTTCCTTCCTTCTTCTGTATACTCTATCAGACTTTCGTCGTGCATGCACACTAGATATTGTGACATATACAGAATACTATTGTGCCTTACATTCGCTATTGCCGTAAGCGAGGAACGCAGAACCCGAAGGACGCCACAAGACAGAATCGGCCATCAATCAAGTGTAAAGTACCTACTACTCTGATTTCATACTTAACAGTCGTTTAGAAGACCACAGCCAACGGACAAACACTCAAACACTGCCACAAACATCACAGTGGATAGCGACATAAGGTACGAGTGACACAAAGGACATCACACACCGGATCAGAGATGGGCGCTCATTGACAAGACACCACTGATGACGCACACACACCTAGACCGGCGCCGTCGCGTTAATCAATACATGTGCGTGTGAGTGACTCGTCAGCGCGGAGGGACGTGACGGTCTTCGAAACGTATCGCCCTTATCTGTTGGAAAAGCGAGTTTTATAGTCCCATTGGAACTTTCTCAACTCGTAAGAATATTCAAGACACTGAGACACTTTTGCCTCGTACTGCAAATAAATTCGCATTACTATTCGCTGAATGCTCGATGCGACAGGAAGGGCGACACGCGCGAACCTAGACCGTCGCCGGCGTCCCAAGCGGCTTAACCTGAATGCGCCTCCTAAAGAGCTCAAAATACACGAGGAAGTGAAATAAGAGTATCCCCCATTTGCCGACAAGCGTTCTACTCGTAATCTCTCACTTAGTAGTTCCGTTCGCCCTGCAATGTTCGCACAATTTGTCTTAAATGTATTTGAATGCGTTTTTCTCTTTTTTTTCTCTCGTCACTGACTTTGTATGGGCCGCTGGTAACACCCGTACAGCTATGAGGAGTGAGTATAAATTACTATAGTGCTTGTATCGATGTGCGTTTGTGCTTGTGCCTATGCTTCGTGTAGTTACTCTTCCTAGCACTATTGTCTAACTTCTTTTATGAAACAAACTGCAAGCGGCAAAGTATTGAAGCATGTCTTTTGACATCCGATGATTCGGCGAAGACTTGGCGTGTCTCACTTCTAATAACTCTAATCGACCCCAAGTCTCCTCCCCGAAGCATGTTCCCTTGCAGTGTGTGAGCGAAAAGTAGTTATAGAAATGCTGCTTAATAACTATAGATAAATACCTAACTAAATGTTGACTCTTTGTAAAAGCTTTACGATTATAGTTGTTCTTAACGATGTGGATTGAAAGGTAATGATTTTTTATTGGTAATGATGATGTGAAAGGGCGTAAATGTTTTACTGTTCAGTGTGTGTTGGTATTCAAATGCCCGATCGAGATGCTGAGAGGCGTGTGTAGACACTCGCCTTCGACCAAAATACTCTATCAGCATTACCGACGGCGTTTACCGACCGCACATTCGGCGAAAGATTTTTTACTACGAACTCGCAGTGCTTACCGATAAGCCTTTGACGCCGCTTAACTCCAATTTTTAGGTTAAACCGCTTTAGGTAGTGTTTTTTCTCTAGCACGCTCCCGTAGATGCTGATAGGGCATTTAGGTCGTCTTGCGAGCGGATCCTGTTCGATCGTCTAACTTGTGGTTTGTGTGGTCACAGTGCCCGGAGAGCCTCAAGACGTGAAAGTGGCTGCCATCAACTCAACGTCAATACACGTGACATGGAAGCCGCCACAAGAAAAGGAAAAGAACGGAATCATACGGGGTTATCACGTTCATGTACAAGAAGTTAGAGACGAGGTAAGGTTTGGACTTTCCTAAATAGTAAACTTAATCCAATTTTAGCTAGTGTTTCTAATCTAATTAATAGTACAGCAGGCTACTAGGTACAGTGTACTTGGTATATCTTAATATCTATATTAAATGCAAAGCGTGAAAATACTTTACTATCATTACCTATGTATTTTTATAATTTTATTCTCTCTCAACTAGGGCAAGGGCCTCCTGAACGAGCCAATGCGCTTTAACGTGATGGATGATACGACTTTGGAGCTGAACGTATCTGGACTTCAACCGGACACGCGGTACAATGTGCAAGTAGCTGCCCTGACGCGGAAAGGTGATGGTGATAGAAGTTCTCCTGTGTCTGTGAGAACGCCTGGTGGAGTTCCTAACAGACCTACTGTTAACCTAAAGTAAGTGGGCCTACATAGATAACTATTCAAATATTTTCATTAGAGTATCTAGTAACATGTATCGTTTGTTGTAGGGTGTTGGAGAGAGAACCAATCGTTTCTGTAGAAATTGAATGGGCTAGACCCACACAAACGTATGGAGAGTTACTTGGTTATAGACTTAGATATGGAGTGAAAGATCAAATTCTAGGCGAAGAAAACTTTTCCGGAACTAAAGTCAGTTCACATAGAATAACAGACTTAGAAAGAGGTGTTCAATATGAATTTAGAGTGGCTGGAAGGAACCAAATTGGAATTGGTCAAGAAACTATTAAATATTTCCTCACACCAGAAGGTGCACCAAAGGGACCACCAACGAACGTCACCTACCATTTCCAAACCCCAGATGTCATAAGTATAACTTGGGAAGCCCCAACGAGAGCAGATCGAAGTGGTCAGATTAAGAAATACGATGTTCAATTCTACAAACGAGGTGACCAATCTTCTCTCGTAGAAAAAACAACTGAGCTAACGAAAGCGGTATTTACTGGCTTAGAAGAGGATGCACATTACATATTTAAGGTTAGAGCATACACAGAGCAAGGACCTGGACCTTACAGTAAAGATATTACAGCCCATACTGAAAGGGACATCGGTAGAGCCCCCATGTCAGTTAAAGCTGTTGCAACATCTGAATCTGGCGTTGAAGTTTGGTGGGAAACTGTACCCTCTAGAAGAAAAATTATAGGTTATGTCGTATTTTATACTATGACACCGGTGGAGGATTTAGACGAATGGCAACAAAAGACGGTTCACGTAACACATTCAACTGATCTTGAAAACTTAGAAAAATTTGCGGAATACGCGATCGCTGTGGCAACTAAAACTGCCGATGGATTAGGAAGGTTATCTGAAAAGGTCACTGTTAAAGTAAGACCCGAAGAAGTGCCTTTACATCTAAGAGCTCAGGATGTATCTACACATTCAATGACTCTGTCATGGTCACCACCTTTACGATTAAACCCCGTTAGTTATAAGATATCATACAACGCCATCAAAGAATTCGTAGACTCACTCGGCATGACACAAACTCAAGAAATACCTAAGAAAGAAATTGTAGTAAAACACGATCGGACGTCGTATTCGATTAACGATTTATCTCCATTCACTACGTATAATGTTAATGTAAGTGCGATACCAAACGATGACTCGTACAGACCGCCGACAAAAATAACTGTAACAACACAAATGGCTGCCCCAAAACCTATGGTCAAGCCGGATTTTTATGGCGTTGTTGAAAACGAAATACTCGTAATTCTACCTCAAGCATCCGAAGAATACGGACCCATTTCACATTATTATCTAGTTGTAGTTCCTGACGACAAAACACATAATCATAAAAATCCCGATCAATTCCTAACAGACGACTTAATAAAAAATAATGTTAGAACCGATGACGAAAATGCTCCTTACATTGCTGCCAAATTCTTACAGAGAAATATTTTATACACTTTCCACCTCGGTAATGACGAGATGTTTGAAGGATTCCTCAACAGAAAGTTAAACCCAAGCAAAAGGTATCGGGTGTTCGTGAGAGCAGTCGTAGATACTCCACAAAAACATTTGTATACGTCAAGTCCATTCTCAGAATATTTGTCTTTGGATATGCGAGAAGCTCCACCCGGCGAAGAGCCCAGTAGGCCTGATCCCAAGGATATTAATGGAGATCCTGAAATTAGGATAGAAGAGAATAGGAAAGAAGCGGGTATGGTATGGGTGATAGGTCCAATAATTGCAGCTCTAATGTTATCATTATGCTTAGTACTTTTATTCATTGTGAAGCGAAGGAGACAGCCCTGCAAAACGCCGGATCAAGCTGCTGTAACTAGGCCGTTAATGTCAGCTGATATTGGCTTTGGAGCTCCATCAGATCCCGTTGAAATGAGAAGATTAAACTTCCAAACTCCGGCGATGATTTCACATCCACCCATCCCAATATCAGAACTCGCAGACCATATAGAACGACTTAAGGCTAATGACAATCTTAAGTTCTCGCAAGAATATGAAAGTATTGAACCCGGCCAGCAATTTACTTGGGATCACTCCAACATGGAAGTAAATAAGCCGAAGAACCGATACGCTAACGTAATTGCTTACGACCACAGCCGAGTGATACTTCAACCCATTGACGGAATACTTGGAAGTGACTATATCAATGCTAACTACTGTGATGGCTATCGTAAACATAATGCATACGTCGCAACTCAAGGCCCTCTGCAAGAAACGTTTGCTGACTTCTGGCGCATGTGCTGGGAACTTCGAACGTCTACTATAGTAATGATGACTAAGTTGGAAGAGAGGACTAGGATCAAGTGTGATCAATACTGGCCGAGCCGGGGAAGCGAAACGTATGGCATGATGACTGTAGCTATCGCGGAAGTTCAGGAACTAGCCACTTACTGTATTCGGACATTCCAAGTTACGAGAAACGGTGGTGCGGAACGGAGAGAAATAAAACAATTGCAATTCACTGCCTGGCCCGATCATGGCGTTCCTGATCATCCTGCTCCGTTCCTACAATTTCTACGACGCGTTCGTGCTCTAAATCCACCTGATGCTGGTCCATTAGTCGTTCACTGTTCGGCGGGCGTCGGTCGCACTGGATGCTTTATTGTTATCGATTCGATGCTAGAGAGAGCTCGCCACGAACGCACTGTTGACATCTACGGCCATGTTACTTGCTTACGAGCTCAACGCAATTACATGGTCCAGACTGAAGACCAGTACATTTTCATCCATGATGCTTTGCTTGAAGCCGTTGTCTGCGGTGACACTGAAGTACCAGCTCGTAACTTGCACGCTCACATTCAAAAACTGATGCGTATTGACACTATCGAAAATATCACTGGAATGGAATTGGAATTCAAGAAACTAGCTAACATGAAAGCTGATTCCAGCCGTTTCGTATCGGCCAGCTTGCCTTGCAACAAGCACAAGAACAGACTTGTCCACATCTTGCCCTACGAATCTACTCGCGTTTGCTTGACACCGAGAGATGGATCTGATTACATCAATGCTTCGTTCGTCGATGGCTATAGATACAGAGCCGCTTACATTGCCACCCAGGGTCCTTTGCCTGATACCACTGATGACTTCTGGAGAATGTTGTGGGAGCACAACTCTACTATCATAGTCATGTTGACAAAACTAAAGGAAATGGGCCGGGTAAGCTATTTATCTTGAACAAGTGTAAATTATTGAACTAAGTGATAGGATCTTATCAATTATTTTATTTTTAGGAAAAATGTCACCAGTATTGGCCATCCGATCGCTCAGTTCGTTACCAATGCTTCGTCGTGGATCCCATCGCTGAGTATAATATGCCTCAGTACATCTTGAGGGAATTCAAGGTAATCATGCTTTATTAATAGGATGCAATTATAGCCCTTGTTTATAATTGTTCAAATTACATTTTCCATCCAATTACTTTAAAAAACTGATGAAATGATGTTCCTTGGTAACGGTTACGAATAAGCAAAAAAATGGCAGCACCTTGGTTTCAAGTGACTGACCATAATAACATAGATTTTTTTCTGCTACTTTATCCATATAGCATTTACTCCACATGAAACTATAATATGAGAACGTAGGGAACAATATCCATCTCTTTTCCTCTTGTTGAATCTTATTATCTGTCCACAGGTCACGGATGCTCGCGACGGCGCATCCAGAACGGTCCGCCAGTTCCAGTTCACGGACTGGCCGGAGCAGGGCGTGCCCAAGAGCGGAGAGGGCTTCATCGACTTCCTGGGGCAGGTGCACAAGACTAAGGAGCAGTTTGGACAAGATGGGCCCATAACTGTACACTGCAGGTAAATATTTGTTACATAGTCATATTTTTTGTGATGATTTAACTTTAAAAATTAAAAAACCACAATTCTCTGCAATCGTATATTTTTTTTATTACATAGTAGTATTTTTTCATTACATACATAGTACCTGTAATTTTTTGACACCTATCCGATCGAAGTATATCGTATTTCTCTTTACCATCTTTATAGACCTGATTCCAATAAGTATCTAATTTCAGACCCAATGACTTGGGATCAAATTGACTGTTATGTTGGTAATGGTCACTTTATGCATAGTTTGATCAATATCGATGTGGGGCTAGTCTGTCCAATAAAAAATGATCCTAAAGTCCCGTAAGTCCCTAGACTATTGCATTGTACCATAATGGAGGAGAGAAGGGAGTAAAAGGGGGTATTTGTCTTCTGTGTCTCGTTGAACAAACCTAAACCTGTATCACCTTTAAAGCCAATATAAGCGCTAACCTTAACACACCTGTGTTCTTTCTCTGAGCGAACTGTGGGCAAAGACTAAACCTTGTGGTCTCGCAGCGCGGGCGTGGGCCGCACGGGCGTGTTCATCACGCTGTCGACGGTGCTGGAGCGCATGCAGTACGAGGGCGTGGTGGACGTGTTCCAGACGGTGCGCACGCTGCGCACGCAGCGCCCCGCCATGGTGCAGACCGAGGTCAGAGGCTACTATTTACTATTTTGACGACCCGCGTGGCGGAGCGGTTACCATACCGGTCTGACACGCAGTCGGTACCGAGTTCGATCCCCGGCCAGACGGAGCTTAGATTTCTGTTCTGGGTCTGGACACAGGAGAAAATCCTAGTGCGGGGGCTATGACTGTAGAAAGCGTTATTTTATTTAATTTTTTTAATTACTCACTTTTAACCGTATTTACCCACTTATTTTAACTGTATTTACCCAATTATTTTAACAGTTTTTACCTACTTATTTTAACGGTGTTTACCCGCTTATGTTTAACCGTATTTACCCACTTTTTTAACTTTATTTACTCACTAGTTATTAACCGTATTTACCCACTTGTTTGAACCATATTTACCCATTTATTTTTTAAAAAAGGAGATTCTGAAAATTACTCTATTTTTTGATCAACCATTTTAAAAGTTCTATGATTCTTTAAGCCGTGGATACCATAAACATAAATTAGTATAAACATCCAGTCCCAGAATTGTTATTCTTCTACCTTCCCTGTCGTTTCTATTTGACTAGGCACGGTGTATCAAAAACAGGTTTAAAAAAATAACTTATACTACTACCAAACATAACTACAGACACTTAATATTCTTCTACAGTTTAGTTACCGTTATATATGTAAATATTTAATTATAGTTAATATTTTTGTAATAAGTTATTTAGTTTTATCAAAATAAAAAGCATAGCTCTGTCACCGTTAATTTTACATAAAAAAATAAAATGCGAAAAGACCCTAATAGACGATTGACAATAGCTATTTACAAATAGCAATTATTGAGATTGTTACTTCAATTATTGAGATTGTTACTATAGTTCTACTTATCTACCCTTTCAATCGGTTTGACGCAGAATGCACTTTTAGTTAATTCACGTAATCCTATAAAAATAGAGTGACTTTTAACCAAGAAACGTAATAACAATAAAGACAAAGTTTAGCCTTTGTCTCTAGTTACTCTAGTTACTCTTTGTTAACAAACATTATAGGCA
>DWRC01000066.1:0-11641 GCA_018250675.1 Astraptes naxos | reverse complement strand
CATGCAACTGGGTCGAAATATCGGCAAATTAAACAAAACGTATCGTGAGTACCCGTTGCATATTAAAATATTAAAAGTACTTATTTATTCTCTTGTTTTTCTACTATGCTCGAATCCTGAACTCTACGTACTTGATATTTACGTACATTTGTTATTCTCTCAGGCATGTTTATTTTCTATTTTTTTTCTTTTGTCGTTAAAGTATATGATAATAAGTTTCTTTATTAATCATACAATATGATATTTAAAATGAAATCAATATATGAGTTAAATTTGAATTTTGTCTTTAGCAATGTTACCATAAAAGATTTTTAGAAAAGCAGTGATAGTCTAATTATTGAACCTCAGCCTCTCAATCAGTTCGAATCCAAGACCTGTGATAAGTTTTGTTTTAAAAAAATATGATTAAATAGTGACCGCAGCAAAAATTTACAAAAAAAAACGTAGAAAAAAGGAGCCAGACTTATGAAATTTTAGATTATCTGATATAATCCTGATACTTTACTAATTTATATTATCCATAAAACTAAAGGAAAAATAATAAAATATAATTTTTCAAAATATTTTATTGTTTATACAAATAATTAAAGTCAGTCGGTTCTTTTGAACAGGAGACGCATTTGGCACTTTGTTCACTAATTAATATGGCTCATTTAATAGAGAAATTCTATTAACAATAAGTACACGAAATTAAGAGCTCTGTAAGTCTTGTACTTGTTTATACTTATGGGTAAATTAATAAACAACTTCTAAATATAAATAAGCGTAATTCATTTAGTGTCGCTAATATTTAATGTACTTTTTGTCGAGGTTTTAGACAGAGTTCTTTATTAAGTGCATTAGCTTATTGCATATCTAAAATTTTAACTGAACTGAATTTTCTACTACACAAAATATAATTTAAACACTCGTTAAAGTCAGTATTTTGAACAAAATAACCTAGTATTTTAATAAGTTGCTTATTTTTCGATAAATTTTAATAAATGCGCTGTACAAAAGGTAAATTACAAAGTCTACAAAAATTCTTATAACTAAAATATCTACAAACTTTCTTGACATAATAATATTTACAATGAGGTTCGAAATATGATATTATTAATTACCTAATACAAAATGCACTACATACATATGACCATGTACATAGTTTAACAAGATATGGCAAGAGAATTGAAACTAGACAGACCTTGATACAAGATCCCAACAATTTTGTACAAAATATAAAATATAATTAAAAAAATATTTACAATTGTCAATAACATCTAATATTAAACATATTCTTCGGACGGTTTCGGCGTACCGTTTGGAAGTCTTAACGAGGAAGACATTCGACCATTTACAGAATCTGGTAATTCAGCAATATCTTTGAAAACACCAATAATACTTTCAAAATTAGGACCCCAGTTTAGTAAGTAGTCCCAACCGAGTGGAGCTGGCGCTGGAGATCCATTTGCTTGTCGGTACAGCGCTGACCCCACGTGTGGAGCCAAATCATCATCCGATGCTACTAATGTACTTAATGATCCCCTAAATGAAGAATCAAAGCTTTCATAAGGAGGTGGTAATATAGGTTTTTTATTATTACTAGAACTGCTTACATTTTGCCTCCTTACTTCTTCAGGTTTGTCTGCGCTAATACTGTTATTATCGTATTCTATTTCGGAACATGTAAAACTATCATTACCACTTTCATCGTCGGAGCCTGTAGAACTTCTGTTATCCACAGGTGGTGAATGATGCCTATGTGACATGTGGTGGCTGACTCCGCCACCTCGAGGTGCTTCACTAGAACTAGACACTGCATCTAAGGTGGAAACGAGACTAGACGTCCGTTGCCTAGCATTCATTCGTTCAATTTCTTCGGCTGTCAATCCCACCGCTCCCGAGCCTACAGAAACTACTTGTGGTACTTGAGGTGCAGCACTAGGTGTTTTTCTACCAGCAGATGAACTCTGGCCACTGAGTTGGGACATTACAGGACTATTTAGACTACGTTCACTATTACTGTGTAAGGCATCTTTTCCCACTCCACCTGAACTCGAAGTTGTTGCTAGTAGCGCACTTTGTAATGGTTTTCCCGATATATCATGTAGAGTAAGAATTCTAGGTTGTTGACTTAGTTCACTGCTTGGTGAAAGCCGAGCGAGTGGTGTAGTTTGATGTTGTCTAGGCTGGGGAGGTGGTTGGGATGCTTGTGGTATTACGCGAGGTGGGTACCCGCTTGGATGATGAGGTGAATGCCGGTGCTGAGGAGTTTGATGTTTATGGTGATAGCCCGCTAGAGGTGGTGGTGTGGCCTTATATTTTCTAACTCCAGCAGCTTCACGAAATCCTTTGTAATGATAAACAATGTCAATATCTGAGGGTGCTATCGAACTTGCATTTTCTAGATCGTAATGTTCAGGTATTTCTGAATTTAAATCCATACCGCTAGGATGGTCATGAGTATGGTGTGAAGTATTCGTTGATGGTGGCGGTGGTGGATGATGATCCTCTCGAAGTGCAGGACTTTTGCCTACTACTTCTCTTTCTATTATATCTGGACGTTGAGGTCTCGGCGGATCAATATTCATAATTTCACGATCCTTATATTTCTTCGACAATAGTTCCGGGCCAACTATATGACCAACATTGCGCATTATATCAGCGTTATCAGACATATAACTATTAAGACTAGTTTCATTATTGTGTAAGTTGCGATTCATAAGACTATCGTTAGTTCCTGCTATAAGGTTTGGAGCATTTAGCATAGCAGGTCCTCCATTTTGCTTAGTATGTGATAAATTGCTTTTTCCAGTAGGGATATTGCCTTTTTCTTTCTTTTGTTTCCGTAGGCGAAATACAATAAAGGAGACTAATATAGCAACGATTAAAATTATGAAGAATGATATTACTAGCGTAATTCCAATGCTTAATGGATCTGGATTTTGAGCTAAACCTGTACCAAAGGCACTATGACATCCACTTATTATTTTACCCTTTCGCAACACATCTTTAAAAATACTACCATTACCCATAAACGGTTGAATTTCGTTGTTTATTGTAAAATTTGCTAGGCATCCTTCGAATTTATTGACAGTTGATATCCATTCAGCTTTGACTCCTCCCAGTGAAATTATTGTCAAATACGGATCTAAGAAGTCATGCACACTAGCAGCATCAAGCTCTTCACCAAGGTTTTTACTGTCAATTGTTAATCGTATACTTCTTCCAAAAGCTATTAATGTAATATTATGCCAGTTTCCATCTGAAATGTCTTGTTGATCAGCTTGAGTCATGTTTACCATCGTGTTTTGTTTCGATGTATACGATAGTTTGCCACCTAATATTTCAATTAATGTGTAATACTTATCTGTAGCTGCATAAAACAATACACCATCCTTTTTATGAGTTTTAAAGAAAAAGGAGAGAGTCTTCATTGGATTAATGATTTTAGTAATGGTTTTTCCTAATATTCTAACATTCTTTTTATCCCATATTGTACTTCCACCATAAAATGATTCTAACAACTGCATTCTTCTATGTTTTTGCGAAATTATGTAAGTGATGAATCCATTTTCGTTAACTGAAATAGTCTGCAAAGACGAAGAACAATCCGGTGATATTAACTTTTGATCGCATTTGCAGTAATGAGTTTTCCACGTGTCAAAGCATTCACCAACACCACATATATCTTTCTTGAAGCAGGCACCTTTCTCAGATCTATCACAATTGGGTTCTACTCCCCTTGCATGTATGGGATTTGTTAAGTTTAATAAGCGACCATTAATAGATATACTATGCATACATCCAACAAAGTCATCAGAGTGTATTTGTCCCGGGCGTTCTAGTACTGGATCCGCTTTATGAAGTCCACCGATGAGAAGAGGCTCATTATTAAAGTTAAGTGTTCTGGAATAAAAAATATTAACGAACATAAGTACCAATCGTAAAAAAATATATACGAATATTTAAATAGTTAAGAATGTGATTAGATTGGGATATTAATATAAAGTTGAAACTTATTTTTCAGGAACAACAACGTATCTGTGATAGAAATATCTATAGGCAAATATGAAAAATAAAAATGAAAGTAGTAGTAGTTTATTACTTTATACTTGTTAACAGAGAAAATATACGTACATGACTTTAGTTAAATAAATATTAAATAAACGTACCCTGCTTGTCCCGTATCGTCATCATAGCACGAATCATCACCAGGTTCGCAATCCATGCAAACATCACCATGATCTGTGCAAGAAGTGACACTCAGCGAAATTACACGTCCATTTCTAGTAGCTGTAAGTTTGTACCATCTTCCATCTGCTAGATTTTTGTCATTTTCTGTAATACTGACTGATGTGATTGATGTTCTTGCTCCTCCAAAAGAAAATACTGGTTTTCCACCGAGAAGTTCAATTGCAATAAAATCTGATCTACCACCAGTTTGAGCACCATAATTATAAAGTAGAAGTGCATCAGGTTTTGTTGTTGCAAATATTATTGTTATATCATTTGTAGACGCGTCTAACGCAGGGAACTGCATGTAGGACAATTCATTGAAGCCAAATGTTGAACTTTCACAATGTGTACCATAGCGACCGTTGGTGCAACTACATTTATATCCCGGTTTTAAACTAATACATATACCTCCATGCATGCAGGGATTAGGCCTGCAAGAGTCGACCAATGCTTCACATTGATTACCACGGTATCCTGGGCGACATAAGCAAAAGAATGAGTTTCTGTCAGAACTTTCTTTACATGAGCCACCATTTTTACATGGATTACTACTGCAGACATCATCTCTCTCTAAGTCGCATGTTTTTCCTTCGCGCCTTGCTGGACATGTACAAACAAAATCGTAGCCTTGTTTTCGACATTGTCCTCCGAAGTGGCACGGGTTTGGCGAACATGGGTCTTGGCGCATCTCACAATTATTTCCCATAAAACGATCTGTGCAATGACATGTGTATTCATGTTTCACCAGAGGAGATGTGAGTATAAGTGTAGAACTTTCCGTTATTTTAGTATCATCCAACACTTTAATTGCATCAGTACATACTCCATCATTTTGACATTTATGGATAGTACATGGATAATATGATACAATTATATGACTTTTCAAGACTTTCGTAATTTCAAATTCTTTTGATTTGATGTGATTTTCCGTATTTCCTTTCTTCCATACTGAATTATTGCCTTTGATTGCTATTGTTAAGTCTAAATTTTCCTTGGATTCGTTTATACTATACAAGTAAATATATTCCTTGCTTTTTAATCCAACTTTTAGTATTTCTAGTAAGATACGATAATAATGTTTTAGAAAATCTGTTGCTGTCATGTTTATAACCCGCAAAGTGATAGACTGTTCTACAGTGGAATTATCAAAAGTAAAATATTCAACACTAATGGAAGACAAAACATCTCGATGGATTCCATCGTTTCCAGATACGGAAAAAGAATAACCTTGTCCTGGTTTAACAGCATTTGTATATAAATCACAACCTCTTCTGATACTTAATAAAGCAAGGGTATTTTCTGATGTGGATTCTTTAATAATTTTACATTTATAATCCCCTACAATATCAGGATCATTTGGTTTTACATCAGCGATTTTTCCACTGGGTACTTTATTATTAAATGCATATACAAGCACGTGGGCAGATCTTGGCGTGGGAGGATTGTCATTTTTATCTAATACCTTTATGAGAATAGTGTAATTAGATGTCATTACAGGTGAACCACTGTCTTCAATCTGAATTATAACTTCCAGGTTAGGAGTTTGTTCTCTATCAATTTTCCTAGTCGTTAAGAGTACTCCTGTATGTCTATGTACTTTTACATAAGCTTGATGTTTGCCGCCAACTACAGCATAAGAGAAAGGAGCACCATTCGGGGGTAAATCTGGATCTTTAGCTGTAAGCGTTGTAATACTTGTGTTAGGTGGTTCATTTTCATAAACTGCGCCATCAAAATTATTCACATCAAAGACTGGACCGTTGTCGTTTATATCTGTTAATAATATTTTGACTGTTGTTGTTCCAGTCTGTGGAGGTATTCCTGTATCTATAGCTCCTATAGTTAGAGAGTACATTGATAATGATTCTCTATCAAGCTGACGAGCAACTTCAATGTCTCCAGTTTGAGGGTCAATTTTAAAATCTTGGTTTACATTTCCTTCAATTATTGAATAACTGAACTGATTATTTTGAGGTCGAACGTCTTTATCTACAGCTTTTACTTGAATAACTTTCTGTCCAAGATTCGCACCTTCTGAGATTGTAGCCTCATAATAATGTCGTAAAAATTCCGGAGGATCGTTACCATCTTGTATAGATATAATAACTTGTGCTTCATCAGTATCATTTCCATGAATACCTCCAGAATTTTTCGCCAATACAGTTAATACAACTCTATTTTGTGTTTCTCGATCTAAATATCTTGCTACTCTAATCACGCCAGTCTGTGCATTGATACTAAAACCTTTATCATTACTTGAACCTACAAATAAGTAGTATATAATGCCATCATCACCGCTATCTTGGTCAGTTGCTTGAATTACTCCAACATTCGTTCCCACTTCAGCAGATTCAGATACATCAAAGTGAAATACTGGTTGAATAAACTTAGGGTAGAATTCATTGACACCAGTTATATGAACAATTACTTCTGTCGTACTATGCATTACAGAGTCTGGGTTTTCCGCTACTATTTTTAATCTATATTCAGTTTTTTCCTCATAGTCAAAAACCTCTTTAGAGAATATTTTGCCGGTGTTCACATCTATGTAAAATAATGATGTCATCTCATTATTTATCTTATACTTAATTACAGAGTTCTTCGGAGAATCGATATCGATAGCTTTTACTTTAAATATGAAGCTATTTATGGGTGAATTTTCGGGCAAGGATGCAACATACATGGTCTGATTAAATTGTGGAGCATTATCATTAATATCAGTTAATATAATGGTCACTGTTGCAGTTGTTTCCTTTGATTTAAAACCAAGATCCTTTGCCGTAATATTAAGACGGTATTCTTGAACTTCATCATAATCAATTGGACGCAATATACTTATAGTACCTGTTATAGGGTGTACTTGGAATTCTTTTCCGGCATTTCCGGAAGAAATTTCATATCGAACTATACCGTTAGGCCCTTGGTCTTCATCATTGGCTTTCAATGTCAATATTGAAGCGCCGACAGGCTCATTTTCTGGTACAATCACCTGATAACTTAATGCGGTAAATTTAGGACTGTGTATGTTATCGCCAGTTACGACAAAAGTAATTGTCGTTTCATCCCACTGAGGCGGAACTCCTCGATCTACTGCCTTAACATTAAGTTCATAGTATTTTCCAATAAAATAAAATTGTTTGTTCAATATAATCCATCCACTTGTCCTGTGTATTGTAAAGTATGTTGTACCGTTTCCACCACTTACAAAATATTCGATTTCAGCATTTATTCCAAAGTCTAAATTATCTTCTGCTTTAAGCTTTACAATTTTTTCTCCAGGAGCAGCATCTTGAGGTACTGGTACAAATTTTTCATGATCATTAAATTTAGGTTTATTATTATTTGCATCTACGACATTTATGGTAACAAGACATTCTGAAGACATTGGTGGCTTGCCGTTATCAGTAGCAACGACAGTAACGGAGTAGGTATTTTCAGGTGATGAATTTACTGACGTTCTCTTATAGTTCATCATAAATTTACTGGATATTTCACCAGTGGCGGGATCTATGGAAAACAAATCTGATGTTTGTTGTAAAGAATAGGAAATGATAGAATTAGGACCTTGCTTATCCTTATCCGTGGCTATCACTTGACCCACAAAACTATTTTTCTTTTGAAGTTCAGGGAAATTGAAACTATAATACGAATATTCAAATTCAGGTGCATTATCATTTTGATCTTGTATTGTAATTGTCAGGGGAGTTTCAGATCTCCAAGCACCATCTATTGCTGCAACTTTTAGAATATATTCATCTTGAATTTCTCGATCCAAAGGTCGTGCCACAGTTACATTTCCACTTATAGGATCAATTATAAATTTTTCACCAGGATTTTCAACAAAACTATAAGTAGCATTAGCATTCGGACCAGAATCTAGATCTGAACTTGTCACTTTAATTACAAAAGATCCAATGTCTGCATTTTCAGTAACATTCACACTGAAAAGTCGAGTAAATCTTGGTGGGTTATCATTCTTATCTAAAACTGTTACTAAGACAGTTGATGTTCCCACAAGCTGAGGTACGCCATGATCAACAGCTTCTACTAAAATTTCGTAAAATGGTATTGACTCTCGGTCTAATGCAATATTTGTAGAAATTTCTCCATTTTCTGAGTCTATTTTAAACGTTTCTTCGTAATCATTAACAAGTCGAAAAGATATTCTTCCATTTTCATTTGAATCATCATCGTGAGCGTCTATTTTGATGACCAATTGAGGTGGTGATTCTTCTTCTGGAACAGTTGCATTATACAATACGTTTTCTATCGTAGGGGCATTGTCATTAGCGTCTGTTACTTTTATTTCTATTTCAATAAACGATTTCAAAGGCGGATTATCAGAATCTTTAACTTCAAACCATACTTCATAAAGTGGCATCGTTTCATAATCTAAACCTTTACCCGTGATAAATACTTCGCCACTCATTGGTTCTACACGCAAAGCGTCACCGACGTTACCTCCGGCTACAGAATATTGTAATAAACCACTGGGCCCTTTTTTAGGAGATGACGCAGACAGTCTAGTAACTAGAACACCTTCAGGTGTATCTTCCGAAAACGTAAATGTCAATTTGTTTGTGACACTAAACTTTGGAAAATTCTTTCCAGATTTAGGTATTAAATTTAACTCAGCGGTTGTTTGTCTTGGATTTACGCCACAATCGGAAGCCAAAACTAATAAGTTGAACGACGATTTATTTTTTTCTCTAAATTTCATCAAATTCTCTTTTGCTTTTATAACTCCAGTCTCTCTGTTTATGCTAAAAAGGTCTTGATGTTCACCCTTCAGGTCATACAATATTTTTTTGTTCTGACCTATGTCATTATCTTTTGCTTTAGCTCCAAAAATAAAATCTCCTGGAACAGTACGTTCAGAAATATAAACTTCATATTCTGTTTGTGGAAATGTTGGTGTGTTATCGTTTTCATCTTCTACAATAATTGTTATATTAGCCGTTGCAGTACGTGGATCTGTTGTTGATGAATCTTGTGCCATTACGATTAAATAATACGCATCCCACTCTTCTCTATCTAGTGTTGCATTTGTTACAATAATACCTGTAACCGGATCGATTTGAAATCTTTCTGATTTATCCCCTAGAAGGCTGTATCTTATCTTGGCATTATTTCCGACATCTTTATCGATGGCTTTTGGATACAACAATACAGTTCCAGGTTGTAGATTTTCTTTTACAGTTGTTTTGTAGCTCTGTCTTTCGAAATCGGGACTATTGTCATTAACATCTTGGACAATAATTTTTACAGTTCCCGATCCAGTTAAAGGCGGTGATCCTGAAAAGTATAAATAACGTATTAATTAGTTATTTCTAGAAAGTGTAAATTTAGTTAATTTTGATAATGATTTAAACATGAACCAGTTTATTAATATTATAAATCATCTTAATTGATTATTTTCTACCGATTTCCAAAAGAAGGAGGTACTGTATTCGTCTGTATGTATGTTTTTTTTTCTCCGCGATTCCTGAACCGATTGAGATGATTCGAACGGCATTGGATGCGGTTAGTTTCCGACAGGGTCCTATTTCTTGGAATTTGGGCCAATATGAGCGCCGACTTCAAAACGATGTACTAAACTAAAAATTTTTTAAATTAATTAAAATTATTTCTTACTTTTTAACGACTTAGAAGTCGGTTTGTTGTTAAAAATATTTTTAATGAAAGTAATGAAATGTGGGCAACATTTCATTCTCAACTCTTAATTATTAAAAACAGTAACATAGTTATGTAGGGTAAGGAAAAACGAAAAAAAATCATAACCTACCTGTATCCATGGCGACTAGAGATAACGTGTATTCATCTTGAGCTTCTCGATCCAATGTTCTCAGTAACGAAATTTGCCCAGAAGAAGCATTTATTTTAAAAAGGTCTGCATCGCCTTCCTTTATAAAATATCTTACTTGATTGTTAAATGGAGGTGAGTCAGCATCATAAGCGTGTATCGTTATTATATACCCGCCGTTAGGTGGAATAACATTTTCCATAACGTAAGCCAAGTATGGTGAATCTAAGAACGTGGGCGGGTTATCGTTTATATCCTGAATTGAAATAGATAATTCAGCCGTATCAAATCTAATATCGTCTCTAGCACAATCTTCGGCTCTTATAATAAGTATATACCGAGACTTTCTCTCAAAGTTAAGGTTTTTGGCCACCCTAACTATACCGGTATCTTCGCTTATGCTAAAATCTCGATTTTCATCTCCAGATGCTATTGAATATCTAACTCTCCCATTTGCACCTTCATCTATGTCTGTAGCGGAAACCTGTAACAACATTTAATAGGTTAAATAAATAAAATTGTGATAAGTTATTAGTATATAGTTACCAAAATATATAGTCATAAAATATGTACCTGTAGTACACTTGCGCCAATGCTTGCATTTTCTGGAACTGATGCACTATATTGCTTTGGGTCAAATACAGGGCTATTATCATTTTCATCCAGTATTTTGATACTAATTTTTGTCTTAGTGATATTTGGTGGATCTCCTCTATCTTTGGCTGTGATAAGTATAGTATAGCTAGGATTCAGTTCTCTATCAAGTTTTCCAGTTGCTCGTAGTATCCCATCAACATTTCCGAGTGAAAAGTAGCCGTTTACTTCAGGATCAGGTGTCATAAAATACTCCACATAACCGTTTCTGCCCTCATCTTTATCGACTGCTTTAACCGTCATAACAACTGTATTGAGTGGGATATTCTCGGACACTGATGTGGTATTGGGAGTGACAAACTCAGGTGCCATATCGTTCACATCTTTTAATTGTATTGTAACCTGGAAATTATAAATATCGATTTAAATATTTTATGAATGCTGTATCAAATATATTTGGATAGAAATGTTTAAATGTGTGATTTTATATTTGTACAAAAGTAAGCAAAGGTCGATCAGGGTGTCTCAGATAAAATCGGTGATCAGTTCTCATCTAGAAACTAAACCCTTTCCCAGTAAGTAGCGGGACCGATCGATTAGGATTATAATCCTTTAGTAATTCTACTCGCGCTAGGTTAACCTATGTCGTGAATAACTTAGACATACATTAAAGAGTATAAAACAACCAAACTCCGAACATAAATATAAATCGATTATTCCAATCACTGTCCGGCCGGGGATCGAACTTGGATGTACAATGTACATGTCAAACTAGTATGGCGACTCTTTGACCATGCGGGACGTCGTTAATCTGAAGTACATTTTCACCGTCCAGCCAATCTTACATACCTGAACTGTAGATGATAGTTGTGGCTCCGGCGGCTTTGCCAAATCTCTTGCAGTAACGATCAAATTGTATATTGGTATTGATTCTCTATCAAGAGACTTAGCTGTAAGTATAGTGCCGTTTAGTGATATTTTGAAATCATGGTTGTCATCTCCGGCCGTTATACTGTATTTTATTTT